>JASTWR010000949.1:0-67634 GCA_030770355.1 Harpagoxenus sublaevis | reverse complement strand
CCAGTAAATGCGTATTATGCTTCGGTTTCTGAAGCTCAGTCGCCGTGTTCATATGCGGACCTTGTCTCGGCTATTGCCCAAATTACTCAACCAACTCTGCGACCAGAGTTTAGGTTCTCCATTATAGTGCCTCGTGAGGTCTTTAAGCTCGTTACAAATGGACCCTTGCACTCATATGCGTCGGGTTCAGATGGCATTCCACTGTATATTTTGCGGATTGCTTGGCCCGTTATTTCTTCGTTGATTACTGCTTTACTTAATCGGTCGTTGGAGACTTCCACGTTCCCGTCGGAATGGAAGCGAGCACTTATTCGCCCACACTCGAAGATTCGAAATCCACAGTCTCCGTCTGACACGAGACCGATAGCTAATCTGCCGGAACTGTCGAAGATTCTTGAGAGGATTGTTGCCTCGCATATTGCATACTATTTGGACAATTTCGATCTTTTAAATCCAAGACAGTTTGCTTACCGCCCGGGACATAACACGCAGTCCGCTCTGTTGCGAGTCTGTGATGACATCAAGCAGGGAATTGATGGTGGTCATGTCACAATCATGATACTCTTCGACTTTAGTAAGGCGTTCGACACGGTTCCACATCTTCGACTCCTCGTAAAGCTGAAAGAGATCGGTTTTTCTGATGCTGCTCTAATGTGGATCTTCTCATACCTGACTGGCCGATCTCAGGCGGTGGTTGATGATGTTGGCAATGTCTCTGATTGGCTGTTTATGTCATCCGGAGTGCCTCAGGGCTCTGTGCTTGGTCCCCAGTTATTTTCTCTCTACATCAACGATATATGCCGTGTTTTGCTTTATACACATCACATGATGTTTGCTGACGATGTTCAAATCTATCTTTCGTGTCCGCCGGCTGACATCATTCGTGGTCTTGAATTGATTGCTAGAGATGCTAAAGCCATTTTTTATTATGCCGAATTGAACGGTCTTAAACTCAATCCAACTAAGTCAAAAGTTATCATATTCGGGAGTCAAGCGCATATAAATAATATTGATCTTAATCTCTTACCACCTGTAGTGGTGAACGACATGCCTCTACCTTTTGTAAGTGAGGTGAGAAACTTGGGTGTTATCTTTACGTCCAGTCTTTCTTGGAGGAAGCACATCTTGCTTGTCTCACAAAAAGTTCATTATGCGCTATACAATCTCAAGTTCAACAAGAACTCTCTCTCTACTGCATTGAGAATAAAGCTTGTCGTCACCTTAATTATGCCTCACATCGACTACTGCTGTCTAGTGTATCATGGCTTGACGGATGAGTTAAACACGAAAATACAAAGGCTTGTAAATTGTAGTATCCGATTCATCTACAATCTCAGGCGTGATGAACATATAACTTCGTATAGGCGTCAGTTGGGATGGCTCCGTGTTGAAAATAGGAGACTTTATTTCTTGGGCTGCCAGATGTATCGGGTCCTCCATTTGCGTTCACCATCTTACCTGCGTGAACTCTTTACTGCACCTGATCCATCCCTGAGGAGATCCGAACGACTGGTCACCTCTTCTCAGACCTTCCATCTGCCTGCTCATAGAACGGTTACCTATAGAAACTCCTTTCATATCTCTGCAATCTGTTTCTGGCATTCTCTCCCTGGCAATATAACATCTGCATCTTCTCTTGCATCATTTAAGAGCCTTCTCCGATCATTTCTGCAGGCATCTGAGTCTGACTAAGTCTACCAGCTTTCTTCTGATTCTAATATGTTATTTTTCTTTTCTCTTCTTTTTGATTGCTGTTGGTGGGGTGTCAGGCGTTTGAGTGGCAGTATTAAGTCGATTGGCTTTAAGTAGCGTTATTAGTGTTAGGTAGTTTAGTTTTAAGTGCGTTTAGTTTTTAAGTTGTACATTGTTATATGTTATGATTCTTGTTACTTTATACTGAGTATGTTGTAGTTTATGAATTATGTATTTTTTCTGATTTATTGTTACTTTACAGTATAATTGTAACTTGGTATATTGTATCCTTGCCCTATAGCTATGCTTGGGCATAAATAAACATATCTATCTATCTATCTATCTTTCTCTCTCTCTCTCTCTCTCTCTCTCTCTCTCTCTCTCTCTCTCTCTCTCTCTCTCTCTCTGTCTGTCTTTTTTTATCTCTGTCTTTCTTTTTGTTTTTTTCTTATTCTCTTCCTGTTTCTCTCTGTCTCTCTTTTCCTCTTTCTTTCGAAACAGCCGAGAATGCCAAAAATAATTTTAAAGAATTAGAAATAGCCCAATATTTTGAAATTTGCGGAACTTAAAGCAACCACGGGCATTTCTCAAAATTTTATAAAGAAAGAACTCCTTTACCGTTTATCGCCAAATTCAATATCAAACTTCCGTAAATGATACTCTATCGATTAAAAAAAATTTAGCCCAATATCTCAATATTTGCGGAAGTTAGAGCAACCACAAACATTTCTCCAAAAATTCCAAATTTTATTAAAAAACGATGTCAAATGAGGGGCCGGTAAATTCGTTTGATAATCGATGGTTCATGTTTAAAACGAATAGTGAGTAAACGTTTGTGATACAAACGTTTGAAATTTCGTGAAATGCGTATAAATATAGGAGCCTTATAAAGCTGGATCTAATCAACCAAATCTTAATTTGTTTCTAAATCTTAATAGAATTAGAAATAGACGCGTTACAACTAATTAATGTGAATTTATACTTTTTCTATAAAAATTTTTCTCGGTAAAAAAAAATAAGCAATTGAGAGAGAGAGAAAGAGAGAGAGAGAGAGAGAGATAAAAAGAGAGAGGGATCCTATTTTATTAAAATACATTTTTTTATTATTTATAATAAAATAATTGTACATTATATAAAAAATGTTAATCTGTTTTATTGCTTTTTATTTTCTTCTTCTTTTCTTTATCCTCATTATTTTCTTTTCGTTTTTTACTTTTTTCTGCTTTATTCTCCGCTGCTTCTTTCTCCGCAGTTTCTTTCTCCGCAGCTTCTTTCTTCTCTGCAGCTTTTTTCTCCGCTGCTTCTTTCTCCGCAGCTTCTTTCTCCGCTGCTTCTTTCTCCGCTGCTTTTTTCTCCGCCTTTTCTTTTTCATATTTTAACATTACATTTAGTAACATGTCATTTAGACCGTCTTCTAAAACTGAAATTTTATAACCATAAATATTTCAATTAATTATATTGTTACGCTCCGTTCGCTCTTTGAGTCGCGCGCATTCGCGAACGCGTCCGCGTACTCCCGGGATCGCAGAAATAACCACACTCGTTAAAAGAACTCGGATTTATTCAGGCTCAGAATACAGTAAAGAGTTCTGGGAAACCAGTCCGAACGAAACGAGTCACCAGAACAATCTGACAGGCGGTCATTTAATCAATAATTCTATGCGTCCCCGTGTTGTCAAGGGACGCGCTTCGGCTTGAAACTTCTGCGGAGCGGAGCCAATTTCGGCCCACAAGTACAAATGTCTCGGCACGGGTGCAACACTGCCCCCCCCTCTTCAGATTGTCGTCCCGACAATCCGGAGGAGCAGTCTCCTGACTGGGCGAACCTTTCCGTACGATTCCAGGGTATCGGGACGGCCTCCTGCCCTACCCTGGGCTGCTGCCACAGGTTACCGGGCACCGTCCTCTCCTCGGTCCCAATCGTACTCCGGAAGTCCAGGACCATGTCCTCTTCCTCATAGAGCGAGCCCCCAATCGACATTTTCCGGAAGGACTCTCTCCCCCTTGCCGACTCCCGGGCGACCCCTCATCAGTTCCCTCGTAGGAGATCTCGCCTCCCAACATAGGCCTCTTCTTCTCAGCTCCCGAAGTCGTCGGAGATGTCGCTGTTCCTCTTCTAAATCTTCGGACAAGGGGGGGGGGGACTTCCCGTGGACCCTGCGTTCCGCAGGACTCCCCAAGTCCCCGCCCGGCATTCGCCCTTCGACCCACGGGAAAACCACGGGTCAAAAACCGTGGGCAGGCGGTCCTCCAGCTTCGTAACTTATCCTTCGCCGGTATTAGGTTCGGCAAGCCAACTTCCAAGATGTCCAACTCGGCGAGGAGTTACGACCGCTTCAACTTCCGTAAATTTCTAAGAACAAAATAACATGCGCAGTAAACAATGCAACACAACAATCTTAATTTCTACCGTAATTAACCTTCCTCATAAATTATCACTCCCAACCTAGTCCATAACAAGCCCTGTTCCCTATCAAACTCTATTGTCTCTCGGAAAAGGAAGCCAACCTATCCGCATGCACAATTTTCTTCTTATGTCTCACAGACCTTTGAATACAATAGACCACATTATTCAACTTTTTCACTATTAAGAAAGGTCCTTCCCAATTGCTCTGCAATTTAGGGGCTCTACCTTTCATCCTTTGGGGATTGTAAAACCAAACTTTTTTTCCTTCTTGAAAAAGAGTTTGCCTGGTTTTCCGATCATACCAAGACTTTGCTCGTGAAGACTTTATACATCCATACGTTCCCTAACGTCGGAATGGCAAAAGTTTCCCGAAAGCTGATCAAAAATATCATCTATTCTAGGCAAGGGAAACGAATCTTTTTTAGTTATTGCATTGACCATTCTATAATTGACGCAAAATCTCAACGTTCCATCTTTTTTCCTTACCAAAACTGCAGGAGAGACCCACGGACTTTGCGACTCTTCTATGACCTCTTGCTTCCTCATTTCCTCAATAATCTTTTCTACTTCCTCTCGCATTCGTAAGGGAATTCGATGAGGAACCTGCTTAATGGGAGAAGAATCTTTTAAATTGATGACATGCTCGACGACTCCACAATTACCAGCAACAATCTCCTCGGAAAACACATCCTGATACTCCTCTAAGAAATCCGTAAAAATTACTTTCTGGGCCTCATTTAAATTTGAAGAATTACTAGTAAAGAGTTCCTTCAAGAATGGAGCTCTTTCGGAAGAAACTTGAATTCGAGAACAACTCAAAACTAGAGACCTAGATAATCAGAGATGCGACATTGAACCTCATGGCCTGATTGGCTGCCTAATCACGTGGTTATAACGCCATTTTGCTTCCTTATAATTGCATTTTATTAACAATCAGTGGTACGTATAATGCACATTTGTATAATGTTAATGGCAATTTATTGGTGAAAACAATAATAGAAAAATATCTACAGTGATTTTATTTAGGAAACACTTACTCTTTCCCCCTTCTTCTCCTTGCAACTTAACCTCACTGTCAATTTCTCTCACTTTATAAGTACTTATAATGGAAGCAACATGGCGGATAATCGGAATAATCGCGATTAGATTGCGATAGCTCGATATATCTAACCTGACCTGACCGTCAATGTCGCATCTCTGTTATCTAGGACTCTACTCAAAACCTCTTCTTTATCAGACTTTGAAGAAACGAAAGCAAATTCGAAAACATTTTTTAAATTTATCTTCCTTAAGAAATCTACACCCAATAAACAATCGTCATCCATGTCTATTACATACATAGGAATTTCCACGAAATACCTTCCCAAGAGAACTTTTGCCATGACCTTAAATTCAATGGGAACTACCTCTCCAGTGGGGTATCTAAGAGAATTGTCCCTAACTTGAATAACGTGCTTGCCCTCTCTAACCATTCTTTTACTAAGAATCGAAACGTCTGAACCCGTATCTACCTTGAAACAACACTCGTTACCATCCAACATCCCCTTATAACTAAAATAGCTTGAACTTGACTTTATTCGATTAACAGAAAAAGTTTGGGAACAACTAACACTCGGGGTAACGTCCACTTCTGTTGTTCTCCCCCCGGCGAGAGCAACTAAACCGAGTTTCCCTTGTTCTCAGGACACTCAAACCGGAAATGTCCCTCTTTTCCACAATTCCAACACTCTTTTGTTCTATTTCAGTCCCTCCGCCAAAACCATAACCTTTTTTTCCTTTTTCTTCGACTTTTTCATCTCCGTCTCCCTTTACATTACTCTTCACGCCCCTATCCTTTCCCTTCTCAAATCGATTCTCAAAATCCCTCTTTTTTTCAAAATTTCCTTCCTGTATAATTTTGACGGCCTTTGCCCTCTCTATGGCCAACTTCAGCGAGGTAATGCCTTCTAGCTGAAGAGTCCTTCTAACAAATCCGTCCGAAAGGGAAGAAACAAATTGAGCGCACGCGATCTTGTCCCGAACCGCGTAGGGACACTCAGGATAAGCTAAACGAGAGAGCCTTTCCAATTCGTAACCGAAAGTAGCGAAATCTTCCTCGAATCTTTGCCTTCTGTTCGTGAACTGAGTATAATAATTTTGCGAAAGTTGCCCTTCACCGAAACGTAGTTCTAATTTGGACTTTAGTTCTTCGTAACCCAAATTCTCTAAATTTTCTATCGATTCTAGGACAGAACGCGCTTTACCCCTTAAGCACGACGCCAAAGCTACGGTTTTGTTCGCATCGTCCCAATGATTCGCGCGCGCGATTAAATTAAATTGCGTGAAAAACTCTCGCAACGGAACCACACCGTCAAACGTGTCAGGTTTAAGTTTATACCCGATTTCACTGCGCGCGCCGTTTCCCGCACCAACGGCTTCTACTTCCGGACCGCGATTCGCTCTAATATTGGAAGGACTCAGCTGTGTTTCCTGAGAAAGCAACCGGTCTCCCCGTAAAAATTGGAGCTCCTCATCGTGCCGGCGAAACATTGCGGCGAGTTCCTCATCACGTTGCACCTGCTCCTGGCGCATCTGCCGCATCTCCTGTAGCACGGCTTGGAGAGCTGCCGTCTCTGAAGCTGCCGACTCCGTCGCAGGCTCCGAAGAGTCCACCAGACGTCTCTTTCTCGTCGCAACTAGCGTCGTCATGGCACACACACCCACACGCGCGATCCCGGACGAGCCCCCAAAATGTTACGCTCCGTTCGCTCTTTGAGTCGCGCGCACTCGCGAACGCGTCCGCGTACTCCCGGGATCGCAGAAATAACCACACTCGTTAAAAAGGACTCGGATTTATTCAGACTCAGAACGGAATACAGTAAAGAGTTCTGGGAAACCAGTCCGAACGAAAATGAGTCACCAGAACAATCTGACAGGCGGTCATTAAATCAATAAATCTATGCGTCCCCGTTGTCAAGGGACGCGCTTCGGCTTGAAACTTCTGCGGAGCGTAGCTAATTTCGGCCCACAAGTACGAATGTCTCGGCACGGGCGCAACAATATTATTATCATATATATTAGTTACGCTGATAAAATTTCAGATAAGTCGGTGAATTAAACCGATACATTAAGTCTAGAACGCATTTTAAGTATACATCCTGAAGTCATAGCAGCGTTACTGTCCCTTCGCATAAAATCACTCCGGAGAATATAAAAAAAGGAAAGTTCTTGTATGAAGCAAGCAGGAGAGCAAGAAATCAGAGTAAGTGGAAAGAGTATGAGACTAAACTCGCTTGAGACTAAAACTGAAGAAAATAAATAGAGATGTGATAGAAAATCTTCACAGAAATAACGAAATGTGATATCTATTATATGTATACCACACACTCTCTGTCATACATATCTTCATTTGTGAATTATATTTTACTTATAAACTTGCGCATTACGCATTATGTAACGGCTCTTATTAAGACTTAATAAGCGCTGCAGATAGATCCAATAAAAAGAGGTAACTTAGGATTGAGGGAACAATTTATCGTGTTCAATGTATATTTACAATATTATCTGGTAAAGGTACAGCCAGGGTTGGGAAATTTGGCGCTGCGAGCGGTTTCTTACGTTTCCTACGTATAAAAACGTATAATACGTATAAAACGTATAAAACGTATTATACATGGCAAAACTGTATAGGCCCTATTAAATAACCTAAAAAATTATAGTACTTAGTAGTATCACTAGTATCTGGTTGGCGACAGTGACGGCACGTTAAATACCTCCAAAAAAAAAAAAAAATTTTATACGGACGTATTAATAGTTTTGTCATTTAAGTTATATTTAACAATATATCACAAAAATAACGTAAGTAAAGAAAGTAAATTAAATGATATAGTATAGTCAATCCAAATAAATTGTTAGATATTTACAATTTCTTTTTATTTCTCTAGATTTAAAAATGAATGCAACCAAAACGGAGCAAGCCAAACGCGGGGTTAAACGTTCTCATCCTAATATTCCTAATTCACATGAATTATTCAATTCAATTGATTTGGCTTTATCAAAATTTTTCTTTGGTTGCAACATATCTTTTAATGTGGTTGAATCCAATTTTATTAAGGACTTTATAAAACTCCTAAATCCAGATTACAAAATTCCATTAAAAAAAAACTTTCGAATCAATTATTAGACAATAAGCCTTTATGATTCCTTGATTTCTTTCTTAATTTACTTTCATAAGGTTCATTACATATTTCTCATGGCTCTTGTACTTCCATTTATAAAATATATTTATGATTTTTTATTTTCGATCTCGCTATTTACACTGCACGTTTTTATAAGAATATTAGCTCTACTTATCTGATATTTATCTATTCTCCATTTACTTCTTTCTATCTTCCTCTTTCATGCTTCTTTCATCTCGCACAGGTTTCATTCTTTAGTTATTAGTAGATGATATAATGATATATGACTAATTGATTCCGCGAAGAACGATGCAGCAACAGCGAATGACGTTTATCTGGTAAGGCACGTCACAAAACTGAACAGCTAATATTTTTTAATTATACATAATAATAATTTATCCACTTTTATACATATATTATATAAAACACAATTTTTTCACCTTGTTAACCTCTATGCACTTTATATGTCATGTTTTCACTTATTTGTGTCATTTTTATTTAAACACGATGAGATACATTAACTTTGCCAGTGTATAAATAATCAAATTAGATTTCTTAATCGACGAAGCTGGCACTCCTGACGGTCACAATCGTCAGGATACTATAAGTAGACCGAGAATCCGGTCCTTCTATCGAAACGCTTAAATTTAAGCACCTTAAATTAAGATGGAAAAATTCCCTCTCCCTTCCCTAATTAAATCGATATCGATTTAATATTAAAATCACTGTAAAAACTTATTGCGAAAAATATTACCCCAGCCAGGGTTCGAACCTGGAATCTCCCGCATTCCGTTCGGGCGTCTTAACCAATTCGACTACCAGGGCATGTGGTAATATTTATCGCAATAGCACATCTAAACAATCATAAGATGGAACACCGATATTTACGTCGACGGTGAATATTCAAACACGATGAGATACATTAACTTTGCCAGTGTATAAATAATCAAATTAGATTTCTTAATCGACGAAGCTGGCACTCCTGACGGTCACAATCGTCAGGATACTATAAGTAGACCGAGAATCCGGTCCTTCTATCGAAACGCTTAAATTTAAGCACCTTAAATTAAGATGGAAAAATTCCCTCTCCCTTCCCTAATTAAATCGATATCGATTTAATATTAAAATCACTGTAAAAACTTTTCGCAATAAGTTTTTACAGTGATTTTAATATTAAATCGATATCGATTTAATTAGGGAAGGGAGAGGGAATTTTTCCATCTTAATTTAAGGTGCTTAAATTTAAGCGTTTCGATAGAAGGACCGGATTCTCGGTCTACTTATAGTATCCTGACGATTGTGACCGTCAGGAGTGCCAGCTTCGTCGATTAAGAAATCTAATTTGATTATTTATACACTGGCAAAGTTAATGTATCTCATCGTGTTTGAATATTCACCGTCGACGTAAATATCGGTGTTCCATCTTATGATTGTTTAGATGTGCTATTGCGATAAATATTACCACATGCCCTGGTAGTCGAATTGGTTAAGACGCCCGAACGGAATGCGGGAGATTCCAGGTTTGAACCCTGGCTGGGGTAATATTTTTCGCAATAAGTTTTTACAGTGATTTTAATATTAAATCGATATCGATTTAATTAGGGAAGGGAGAGGGAATTTTTCCATCTTAATTTAAGGTGCTTAAATTTAAGCGTTTCGATAGAAGGACCGGATTCTCGGTCTACTTATAGTATCCTGACGATTGTGACCGTCAGGAGTGCCAGCTTCGTCGATTAAGAAATCTAATTTGATTTTTATTTAATTTGATTTTAATTTAATGCCACAATGTATTTAACATTTGTTTATTAAATATTTATTATTATTTTACATACGCGCGCACGCATGTGTCAAAAAGGCTTTCAAATCTAACAGATTACTACTTATACAATGTAACCAACCCGTAGAAAATAAATTGTGTTGTCTAGAGGTTTTCGTTGTTACCAACATCATCCCCTCTTCTTTTATGGAAAATGTCGTGTGTAACCTTCTATCCCCACCAAGCGATCAGAAGAAAGAGAGAGGACCATATCCACGGCTATGTCTGCACCGTAGATCTTCCGACGCGTGCTCTTATGGTAGGGGCCGGTCTATCTATATGACCTAGTTTACACCGAGCACTTGGTACGCGTATTAAGTACTATATCCGTATCAAATCGCTTGATACGCTCGGTATAAACGCTCGCGGATTACTTTAGTGCGCTCTGGTCTGATACTCCTCAATCGCGAGTATCAGACCAAGTTGATACGCGTATCAAAAGATGTCAGCGCGCTGTAAACGCTTGATTCGATTCGAATTGGATCAAGTACGTATACCGCCGCTGCTGACTGTTGTTAGATTGAGGTTAAAGTTAGAATATTTTATAGGTACAAGATGAATTAATAATTATAAGTTGTTTAATAACTTGTGATATAGTTTCCAAAAAGTTCCTTTGTTCTTTACAAGTTCTTAAAAAGTCGTATTTATTTATAGATATAATATAAATCATTAATTAAATAAATAGTTTGTTGTGTATGCAGGAAATATAAATATTTTTCCATTAATCTCAAAATGCGATATTAATTATGATAATTACTATAACTGTGAATTAGTGGTAGGTTTATGAGACAAACTTTGAATATTTTATAATAAAATATGTGGTGTACTGTACACATATAAAAGCTGTAATAATGTTACATACAAAAGGATGTATAAATTAAAGAAATAAAAGATATAAAAAGATGTTAAAATTATATTATTTAATTCGAATATACACATGAGAAAATAATACCGAAATCACTGAAAACATTGGACTTTATCTGGATTAAAAACCTAACCTAACCTGTTGTGAGATGGAACGGTGTAAACAGGGATGTATCAAATGTTTAGTCCGCACCAACTTGATACGCGTACCAACCGATTTAACGGTGTAAACTAGACCTATAAGGGTCCGTTCCGAGTTGCGCATGAAACGCATAGACTGCATTACTGTTGCGCAGCGCTTCGAAATCGTTCCGTTTTGTCAATGCGCATGAAGCGCTTTAATTATTCGGAACGGTTTCCTGCGCGCTCTGTGCGTTAATGCGAATTGAAAATGTGAACGCCGTGCAAAACGTCAACAAACGTAGATAAGACACCTTTTTTAGAAGTGGATAAACATTTTTGGTTAATAAACAGACATTAGTTACGTTTAATTTTTTATTTTATTTCTGTTATATTATCAAGTCTTATATTTAGTCGTACATTTCGTGTATTGTAAAATGTGAACAAAATAAGTAGTATTTTTTACATTTTATAAAATAAGAACTTGTTCTTAAAAATTGTTGAAAAAAAAGTTCTGTTTAATTTTATGTTACGTTATTGCTCGTAAGCATAATAACATAATAACGTAACATAAAATCAAACTTTGAGGATTACAACCCAAACTTAAAACTCGTAATTAATTAAAATAAAATATACTAATTAATATAAAATAAACAACCTTCAAAACTCCAACTTATAGTATAACGCTTAACTTTAAACTTATTTCTTGCAAGCCTAAAGAGTACAAACTACATTTTATTAAGAAATTGTTGCAATATGGAGACTATAATGACTTCTGTACGTCAATTTGCTCTTTATGCCTTTTGTCACGTTGTTTTCTGTTTTCTTCACGTATCTTTTCCGAACAAAGTACGTCCGTACGTGTTCAACGTCCATGGCGATTAGTATGATGTTAGCCGACAACTGACACTTTTTTCTTTAAAAAATTAGGTGTGAAATTGATTATATTTTATTTGTAGATTATTGTAGTGTATTTATTTTTGTTTGTTAGTCCATTTAATTTTTAATTAAATGTTTAAAGTGTCAGTCGTCGGCTAACATCATATAATACATCAAACAGATTATACAACAAAAAAGCTCTTTTGTAGTTAGATGTATTTTGTTTGTTTTTTTTTATAGTAAGGTTAAGAAGTTTTGTAGTCTCTTCAAAAATTGTTTATAATTAATAAATACATTTTTGGAACTATATGTAAAGATCTCCGGAGCGCTAACGTCGTTTCTAGATCTCTGATTGTTGGGTAGCTACATATAGTTCCACAAATAGTATTTATTAATTATAAACAATTTGAAGAGACTACAAAACTTTGAACAGACTACACTTCTTAACTTCACTACAAAACTCTAGAAATAAAATATATTTTGTTGAATAGTTTTGTATAGTGAAATCAAGAAGTTAAGAAAATATATTTTGTTTTTAGTGGTTAAGAAGTTTTGTAGTCTCTTCAAATTGTTTATAATTAATAAATATATTTGTGGAACTATGTAGCTACCCGAAAAATCTAGAAACGACGCTGGCGCTCCGGAGATGTTTCGATCATGTTAGAGTCGTTGGAGAGTTGACTGCAATGCCTGGTTTCTACAGATTGATTATCGGGTAGCTACATAGTTCCACAAATGTATTTATTAATTACAAACAATTTAAAGAGACTACAAAACTTCTTAACTTCACTATAAAACTCTACAAACAAAATACAATTAACTACAAAAGAGCTTCTTTATTTTATAATATGTTTGATGTATCATATTACGAGTATGTTAGCCGACGACTGACACTTTAAACATTTAATTAAAAATTAATTATGGATTAACAAACAAAAATGGATGCACTACTAAAACCTACAAACGAAATACAATCGATTTCAGACCTTTTTTTTTTTAATTACATAATACATGGCTAGTTTCATGGTCCATAATTAAATAATTATTAAAAATTAATTATAAACTAACAAACGAAAATAAATGCATTACAATAATCTACAAACGAAATACAATCGATTTCACACCTAATTTTTTTTAAAAAAGTGTTGGTTAACATCATATGAATCCCATGGCTGATTCGTCTGTTCTTCGTTCCGAATTACACAAGAAGCGCATAGACCGCATAAACGCATCAAACGCATCAACTGCCTCAAGTAGAAATAGAAGCAGTCAATGCGCTGGGAGGAGTGCTAAGAATTCAGGACGTTTAGTACAATCTAGGGAATCCTTAGCATTATCAAAGCGCTCCCAATGCGCGCATTGGCTAAATCGGAACGACTTTCTATGCAGTCTACGCGCTTCATGCGTAACTCGGAACGCACCCTAAGTCTATGTCCTTCACACTCGGGCCGGTATTCATAGTCGGTTCTTATATTTAAGACCGTCTTAAGTTCAATCTTAAGATGTCATGAACCAATCACAGAGCCGTATTAGCGTCTTAAGACATTACTTAAGACGGTCTCGAAATAAGATCCGACTATGAATACCGGCCTCGGACACTCGGTCTATACTTACTATGGGTGCTTTCCAATTGCAATATCCCTAGACACTTTCGTGCACACGGTGACACAAGTTGTGTTCCAATTACCGTAATCGTGGACACAACGCTACACATCCGTACTCGCCCGAGAGCTACTAGTCGGCTGTGTAAAGCCTTGTGTCCACGATCCGAGAACTCGGTCCGAGTTTCGGTTTAAGCCAATCAACTTGCAGCTCTTACAGAAAGGTAGCAGTTTCATTGGCTTAAGCCTTGTGTCCACGATCCGAGAACTCGGTCCGAGTTTCGGTTTAAGCCAATGAAACTGCTACCTTTCTGTAAGAGCTGCAAGTTGATTGGCTTAAACCGAAACTCGGTCCGAGTTCTCGGATCGTGGACACAAGGCTTTAAACCGAAACTCGGACACAGTTCTAGCATCGTGGACACAAGGCTTAAGCTTGTGTTCTCTAGTGACAATGAAATAGTTACTAGCCACGGCGGCTATAAATGAGTGGCCGGGAATTTCTTTTTCTTTTTTTTATTCAAGAAGGCGAAAAAACTACAAATTAACGAAAATATCAAGAGTATTATTAAAACAATAAGTAATTCGAATTAACTTGTATCACAATAATGAATAACCCTACCCAAAACCGTGCACAGCGTACACATTAGTACACACTTTGTTCCAATTGAGTCGTGCACATCGCTACACTTTGTGCCTTCTTGTGTATGTTTGTGTTAAGCCTTGTGTCCACGATCCGAGAACTCGGTCCGAGTTTCGGTTTAAGCCAATCAACTTGCAGCTCTTACAGAAAGGTAGCAGTTTCATTGGCTTAAACCGAAACTCGGACCGAGTTCTCGGATCGTGGACACAAGGCTTTAGGATGTGTTAAACAATTGGAAAGCACCCTATGTCTATGGTTGGTTAGGGTTCCTATAAGGGAGTTGGGCGAATGCATTGAACTATAACCATACTGGAAGGAGCACTGCCATACCCCCACCACGGTTTCTCACGATCCGAGAGGGATAGTTGAACGGGTACCGTGTTGTCTCTTTCTAACGTAAACTACCATGACTGAAAACATTCGCCTCGACACGCACACAAAGACGCTGTATCTATTCGTGTCGTGCGACGCGCGATGGGCTCGACTCGTCGTATGTACGTGTGAATACGTACATTTATTACATAAATGTTTCATTAATGTATAATCACTTGCTAAAAGATTGCAATATACTTTAATTGTTTATACAATTATTTTCGGCATATTATAATCGGACGGACTTTTTATTTAACATATTTTTTTAGTTATAAAAACAAAATGTGTTTTAACCTATTAGCAACTGACTGACTAATGGTTCGTACAAAGTTTTGTTTATGCGAATAGCGATAGTATATTAATTAATATGTGTATGTGTATATATATATATATATATATATATATATATATTATATATATATATATATATATATATATATATATAATATATATATATATATATATATATATATATAGAGAGAGAGAGAGAGAGAGAGAGAGAGAGAGTTTTCTTTACTTTTCTGTTCAAAGAGATTTCAGTTCAGTTTTATGTTATGAGCGTCTTCTAAATTTAGACTTTTCCGTCATATGTATACCGCTTTTTGAAAAAATTTTAACTTATACACCTAATATATTATTTACTATATATTCCTAGACCAATACCCAGTCAGAAATGTAACCTTGATTCAAGGTTGATTCAACGTCGATATGGTTGACAGCTGGTTGAGTCGATAAGAAAGTCGATATTCCTGCAATATCGATCATGTCCAGTGTCGATTCAAGGTTGATTCAACGTCAAAGCGATTAATAGCGCTGTTTTGAGTGCGCACTTATAAAATTTGATCAAATTATATATTTAAAAAATATTACGACATTGTTTAAGAAATGGCGTAATTGCGCGATTAATCGCATGTATAAATATATATAAGATCGGTTATATTTAGGACCTATCTAGACAAACACTTGCATAGCTCGATCTGTGTGTGTGGGGGGGGGGGGTGTGCGCGCGCGCGCGTGCATAAACCATATATATCCATAAAGTAAATAAATTATCTAATTGAATTTTACAATTACGCGCGTAAAATAAGACTGGATAATTTTCTTTATGCATATATATATATATGGCGTTATATGCAGTTATACAAAGTCGGGATTGACCCTGGAGGCCATACTGTGTGAAATCTGCAATAATTACGACTTGCGAATTATAAACGAGTCTATAAGAAAACACACGTATATATAATGCAACATTAAAATGATTTATTTGATCGTATGCTTGACATGCAAGCTTATTGGTGTCCGCATTCAGTAACCGCTTGTAAAAAGTTCTCACGGGCCCGCGGTTGAATAGCGCGCCATAAGCGGCGTTGATGTGATCGTAGATTAAGTGGAGGGGATGTAGGATCCCGACCGGAACATGTGTTAGCGCCATATATATATGTCTATGGTTAGCGCATGACTTGCACGTTGCACGGTCCACGCTGCACGGTCGGCACGGTGTGAATATTGAAGTGTGTGTTTTTGATGGTCACAATTTATATAATGGACATTGACAATATTAAGCGGGTAAGTACTATTTTTGTTATACTTGATTGTTTTTATTTGTATGTAAAATAATAATAATAGGGTAGATAATTTAGACGTACGGTTATTAAGCTTTTGTAAGTTATACATAACCTATAGCTAACAAACGTTTTCCCTGGCTCGGCTTCTGTTGGGAGGCACAGGGGCCGGGAAGTATGCAAGAAAAATAGTGAGGTTAGAATATAGTGTGTAGAATAATCCAAGATTGTAGAGAATTACAAGATTGACAGAAATACCTAGTTCATCCGTCACATAGCCCAAAGGCAGGGCTGAAGACGTGTACGCTCCCGAACCCGTGGGAGAGCCTACCTCCAGGAAAACAAAAAAAAAACGTTTTCCCTGCGATATCTTGTTGACAACATATTATATGATTCATATATAATTGTTTAATTAAAGATTATGGCAGCTTTATGACTCCTGCACACAGAACGCGACAAACGTTTTACTGCATCCTGTGTGCAGCAGCCTGGTAGCTGCATTTCAATATTTACTGGCAGTACTGAAAATCTATAATTCGCACATAATATGTACTATAGATTTGCAGTACTGGCACTAAAGATTAGAACACGCACAGCCTGTGTATGCAATATATTCTTCTTTCCTTCTTGTGTCAATATAAATATGTATACGTTACTTTTTGTGTGTGAAAGTATTTTTTTTATATAAAAATTAATGCATTTTTAGGTGCCATTTTAGATAAAATGCCAGAAACAGAACTCCCAAAAATTGATGTAGCAACTTCATTATGGTTAAAGCAAGCCCCTTGGCGTCGTCAAGACGATGGCAGTATGGGAAAAAGGACAAAGAAATAATGTTTTACTGCAGAATTCAGGAAAGAATCTTCGTTTAATTTTTTTATTTTCAGATTGATTGCTCAACTATACTCTGCTTTATTTAAAACGACAAAATATCTGACAAAATGTCTATTCTCTATGGCTCTATGCGCAACGTGAAATCAATTTAAGTTTCATTTTTTCCTTCTAATTTTATTGTATTGGGTAAGCAAAATTATTCATTAATTTTGTTTTGACAATGCACACACTGGAGAATTTTATTTTGTATGCACCATATACATACCGTATATATATATATATGTGTGTGTAATAGAGTATGTAGTATATAATAGAATTTTATTTTTTTATTTCTTGATTTACAAGTAGCGAGAAATGTCGTGTGCAATTGCTTTTGTTGTAACTTAAAAGTTTTTACTGTTTTGAAATTATGCAATGTTTAGTAATACGTAACTGTGTGCAATTATTTGTGATTTTTTGTTAAACGATACTAAACGCTTTATTCTTAGATGTAAAAACTTAAAATAGTGAAAAATATATATTATAACTTACGTATAGTAAAAGTACTTATTGTATATTTAAATGCAATGTAGTTTGTATTCAATTTTGTTCAATAATAATAAACGAAAGAAAAACAAGAATGTTTGCACTTTTTTTATTTTTTAGTACTTTTACCTTAAAAAATATTAAAAAATATACATAAATATATATATACCATATTTCAATCGAATTTCAACCTTACTTTGACGTTGAAATGACGTTGAAACGACGTTGAAACGACGTTGAATAGTCGTTGAAACGAGGTTGAAACTACGTTGAAACGACGTTGAATAGTCGTTGAAACGACGTTGAAACGACGTTGAATAGTCGTTGATATTTTATACGCTTTCGACGTCGAATCGACCAGAATTTCGACATTGATTCGACATTCGGTTTTCGACATTGATTCGACGTCGAATCAACTAATCATTTCTGACTGGGTATTTATAGTCTGATTTTATACTTAAAATCATCTTCAAATTATTTTAACATATCGCAATATTTCAACATAACATCTCAAGATAGTCACATATAATAAGAACTAGGCAAAAAGATGAAGTATTTTTAAAAAATACTTCATCTTTTTGCCTAGTATTATTTATAAAATCATTTTGCGTAAAATATACTTGGCGTCCTTTTTTTACATTTGGAATGTCTTTTTTAGGCGGATTTCACAAGTTTTTGTTAAGTTTTTAATTATTTTAGAGAACGTGAGAGAGAGAGAGAGGCGAGAGGGAGCACAAAAGAGCGAAAAAAAGCAAGAGAGAGTGTCAGAAAGCGTGAGAGAGCGAGAGAGCGAGAAAGAGCGAAAGAAAGCGAGAGAGATCAAAAGAGAGCTTGATAAAGCGTTAGAAAGCGAGAATGAGCGATAGACAGCGAGAAAGAGTGAGAAAGATCGAGAGAAAGCGAAAGAGAGCGAGAGACAGCGAGAAAGATCGAGAGAAAGCGAGAGCAAGAAAGAAGCGTGGAAAAACGTTAGAAAGCGAGCAAGAACGAGAAAGAGCGAGAAATAGCAAGAAAGATCGAGAGAAAGCGAGAGAGAGCGAGAGACAGCGAGAAAGAGCGAGAAAGAGCGAGAAAGAGGGAGAAAGCAAGAAATAGCGAGAGAGAGATTGAAAAAGCGTTAGAAAGCGAGAAAGAGCGAGAAACAGTGAGAAAGAGCAAGAGAGAGCGTTAAATAGTGTTAGAAAGCGAGAGAGAGCGAGAAAAAGCGAGAGAGATCGAGAAAGAGCAAGAAAGAACGAGAGAAAGCGAAAGAGAGCGAGAAAGAACGAGAAGAAGCGAGAAAAAGCGAGAAAGAGAGAGAAAGAGTGAAAAAGATCGAGAGAAAGCGAGAAAGAGCAAGAGAGATCGTGAAAAAACGTTAGAAAGCAAGAAAAAGCGAGAGACAACGAGAAATAGCGAGAAAGAGCGTTAGAAAGCGAGAGAGAGCGAGAAAGAGCGAGAAAGAGTGAGAAAGAGCAAGAGAGAGCGTTAAATAGTGTTAGAAAGCGAGAGAGAGCGAGAAAAAGCGAGAGAGATCGAGAGAGAGCGAAAGAGAGCGAGAAAGAACGAGAAGAAGCGAGAAAAAGCGAGAAAGAGACAGAAAGAGTGAAAAAGATCGAGAGAAAGCGAGAAAGAGCAAGAGAGATCGTGAAAAAACGTTAGAAAGCAAGAAAGAGCGAGAGACAACGAGAAATAGCGAGAAAGAGCGTTAGAAAGCGAGAGAAAGCGAGAAAGAGCGAGAAAGAGCGTTGGAAAGCGAGAGAGAGCGAGAAAGAGAGAGAAGGATCAAGAGAAAGCGTGAAAGAGCGAGAGAGAGCTTGAAAAACCGTTAGAAAGCGAGAAAGAGCGAGAGACAGCGAGAAAGAGCAAGAAAGAACGAGAGAAAGCGAAAGAGAGCGAGAAAGAACGAGAAGAAGCGAGAAAAAGCGAGAAAGAGAGAGAAAGAGTGAAAAAGATCGAGAGAAAGCGAAAAAGAGCAAGAGAGATCGTGAAAAAACGTTAGAAAGCAAGAAAAAGCGAGAGACAACGAGAAATAGCGAGAAAGAGCGTTAGAAAGCGAGAGAGAGCGAGAAAGAGCGAGAAAGGGTGAGAGAGAGCGTGAAAAAACGTTAGAAAACGAGAATGAGCGAGAGACGAGAAATAGCAAGAGAGAGCGTGAAAGAGCGTTAGAAAGCGAGAGAGAGCGAGAAAGAGCGTTGGAAAAACGAGAGAGCAAAAAAGCAAGAAAGAGAGAGAAAGATCAAGAGAAAGCAAGAAAGAGCGAGAGAGAGCTTGAAAATGCGTTAGAAAGCGAGAAAGAGCGAGAGACAGCGAGAAAGAGCCAGAAAGAGCGAGAAAGTGTGAGAAAGATCGAGAGAAAGCGAGAGAGAGCGAGAAAAAGCGAGAAAGAGCGAGAAAGAGAGGGAAAGAGCGAGAGAGAGCGTGAAAAAACGTTAGAAAGCGAGAAAGAACGAGAGACAGCGAGAAAGAGCTAGAAAGAGCGAAAAAGAGCGAGAGAGATCGAGAGACAGCGAGAGAAAGCGAGAAAAAGCGAGAAAGAGCGTTGGAAAGCGAGAGAGAGCGAAAAAAGCGAGAAAGATAGAGAAATATCAAGAGAAAGCAAGAAAGAGCGAGAGAGAGCTAAAAATGCGTTAGAAAGCGAGAAAGAGCGAGAGACAGCGAGAAAGAGCCAGAAAGATCGAGAAAGAGTTGAGAAAGATCGACAGAAAGCGAGAGAGAGCGAAAAAGAACGAGAAAAAGCGAGAAAGAGTGAGAGAGAGCGTGAAGAAACGTTAGAAAACAAGAAAAAACGAGAAAGAGCTAGAGACAACGAGAAACAGCAAGAGAGAGCGTGAAAGAGCGTTAGAAAGCGAGAGAGAGCGAGAAAGAGCGAAAAAGAGTGAAAAAGAGCGAGAGAGATCGAGAGAGAGAGAGAGAGAAAGCGAGAAAAAGCGAGAAAGAGCGTTGGAAAGCGAGAGAGAGCGAAAAAAAGTGAGAAAGAGAGAGAGAGAGAGAGAGAGAGAGAGTGATCAAGAGAGAGCGAGAGAGAGCGAGAGAAAGCGAGAAAAGAAGCGCGAGCGTCGATCGAAAATTTGAACTTATTAGCTTTGCCGCCTAGCACGGCTCAGAGCCCTCTAGCGACACGGTAGGTCAAACCGACAAACCTCGATTTTGCGAAGAAGAAGACGACGACGACTACGACTACGACGACGACGACGACGTATCTGAATTACATAAATTGGACAGAAAAATACAGGCTTATATATAAATCTGTGCATCAAGTGCTTATATGTGCATTAATTTTATATTATTGTAATTAGAAAAATCTATTTTGTTGCCCAATATTTAAATCTTTTGATAATATTGACTTATTTAATAAAATTCAATGATTTATTTCTCGAGAAGCGAGATTCTTCCTGTAAATGATACGCGGTAGCGTCTCGCTCATCACGACTGGACGTATGTAATGAAGGATATATATTGCTTATGTATCTTGTTAATCTTGTTACAAAAATCTTGTTTTTGTTTATAAATAATGTTAATGTTAATGTTAATAAAAAATATACTTGGCGCGAGACGCTACCGCGTCTCTTGATGATTTTAAATATAAAATATAAGATCATGAATTACATATATCGGCCAATGTACTTCAGATTTAACCATGTATTGCAAACTGAAAATTAAACAATATAACAACTTGAATTCTCAACGTTGTGAATGATCCTACTCCTGCAACATTACAATGTTTAATTATTACGATTTTATTATTTACTTATTTTTCTTAGAAATCATTGATATACGTAATACATATAAATAGATGAGATCTTTTTTTTCCTTTTTATATGTGTATTTGATTCTGAAAATTATCATTTATTAAAAGTTTCCTTTTTTGACAAAAATAGAATTTCGGCACAGAAATCTGTGATTTCGGTGTGTTTAAAATGCTTACGAAGGTGAATGTTTTCAGAGTGGATAGTATTTCGTGTCACGTGATTGCTTCAGTTAGTTAGACAAGGATAGCACGGTACCCGTTCAACTATCTCACTCACACAGCTCGGATCGCTCGAAAACAGTGGAGTGCTCCTTCCAGTATGGTTATAGTTCAATGGGCGAATGTGACAGAAGTTGCCGACTGTGATTGGCTCCGCCATTTTCCGTTAAAACTTCCGGTATACAGATCCGGTAAAGGATGGCAAATTTTAATCCTTTATCGTAACCATGAAGTAAAAATGTTAATGCAATTTAACATAAAAAAAGCGTCTGACTTTATTGTAACAAACGTAATATGTAAGTAACATACATATATGTATACATTAGTAAGTTTTAAGGCCATCACACACAAAATGCATAATGTCGCCAGAGAGTGGCATAGCATAAGACCGCTGGGCCAATGAGCATCTTATGTAAATTAACATGGCGACTTTGGCTGCGGTCCACTTGACGCTCCAAATGCTTCGAAGCATTCCTCTTCTCCTTTCTTTCAATGAAGAAAGAAAGAGAAGAAGAACGCTTCAAAGCATTTGTAGCGTCAAGTGGACCGCAGCCTTTATGCTGGATGCTCATTGGTCCAGCGGTCGTATGCTATGCTTATGCTACGCTATGCATTTTGTGTGTGATGGCCTTAACGGAAAATGGCGGAGCCAGTCACAATTGGGTAAAGGTGGAAGCACATAAAATTGCATAGCTGCATATGCATAGCATAAGACCGTTTAGACCAATGAGCATCGAGCGTCTTATGGCATAAACGGTCTTATGCTATGCATGTGCAGCTATGCAATTTTATGTGCTTTCACCTTTATGGTATTCGCCCAACACTCCCTTATAGGAACTCCAGAACGGCATGAAGGGAAGAGCCGGAAGAGTGGAAGACGCTCCGTGAACGCAGCGTCCCGCCGGGTGCCGCTCGCGGCGGTCGGCCAGCGCGCCAATTAGCGCGCGCATCGCGGCGCGCATGCGTCACCGCGCAGTTGACCTTGACGGGCGCAAATGGCTGCTGCGTCGACGTTAAGCGCTCGCAAACGCGTCGGAAAGAGACACCGGCGCGGAGTGGAGCGGAGGGTGGGGGCACCCGCGGCAGCGAGACGAAGCGGGGGAGGGGATGCGCGTAGCGCGCGTTCCGTGTCGCCCATTGTTGTCCTCGTCGCGCGTAATGGCCACCGCGGGCATTCGTTAGAGCGTCGCACGGTACGCCATATCGCATCCCGGCCTAGCCCGAGCAACGGATAACGCCGCGAGTTTGCGTCCAGTCGCGAGAGCCCGCGTCCGACGGTTTTTATGCCGTCGCCACCGCCGCCGGTCGAGGCGCGGACAGAGTCCGAGCGAGCGAGCAAGCGAACGAGGAAGCGGGACAGAGCGGGTGAAAGGGAGCGACAAAGAGGAAACGACGTACGCGACGAGGAAGGAGCGGCCGCGCGCTTCGTACTCACAGTCGCCGCAACCGCCACCGCGCCGCTCTACGCAACCGACCATGATTTGCGCGGGCCGCCGTTGACAAGCGTGTGACTCCGAAGGTGATTGTTCGCGCGCGCTCGAACCGCGTGCCGAAGCGCACGAGCGCATGTTTGGGCGAGCCAAGCCGAACCGATCCAAGCCAAGCCAAGCCAAGCCAAGCCAAGCCAAGCGTCCGCGCCGTGCCGAGTCGAACCGAGGCGAGCCGGACCGGACGAGGAGGTGAACGGAACGGAACTGTGCAAGTGAGCGAGCGCGCGGACGAACGGATCGAGCGCCGACGCCGATCACCGCGATTTTGGATGACGCGGCCCGACGTCGGAAACCGCCGCTGTGAGGAAGCGTCCGTCGAAGCGCTTGGCGAAATCGAACGCCATTGATTTCTTCGCGCGGCTCCAACGGCGCTCGAGATAAGAGCGTCGCGCGCGCGGCACGCAACACGGTGGGAAGAGCGCGTTTCTCCCTCGTAGATGCTGAACCGCGTCGTGAGCTACGGCGACGTGCACGCCCGCTCGCGAGGTCTTCGTGGTGCGGAAGTTCGCGCTGCCACCGCCGCCGTCATGGCAACTAGAGGATCATCGCCATCGGTTACCGCTCGGCAGCCGGAGTATTAACCCCGCGGCTCGTCGGACTATTACACGTGAGTATGTTTATTACGCGTCCGTCCGCCTGTTGTCTCGTCTCTCTCTTGGCGCGCGCGCGAAACGGCCAGCGAGGCTGGCATCGTGCTTTTTTCTCCCCGCTA
Organism: Harpagoxenus sublaevis; assembly: GCA_030770355.1. Lineage (NCBI taxonomy): Eukaryota > Metazoa > Arthropoda > Insecta > Hymenoptera > Formicidae > Harpagoxenus > Harpagoxenus sublaevis. The sequence continues at coordinate 44,014 of JASTWR010000949.1, read as the reverse complement.
CGTCCGCTCGCGCCTCTGAACGCGTCCCTCTAATCACCCTTGCCGTGTCTCGGCCAGGGTGTTCCTCTCGTCGTCGCCGTCGGGAATCTCTTGCCGGTTGCTTCTCGCATACCTCGCACGCTCTTGCTTAAGCCGACCGTTTATAACGACCGCCTATTGATTGTGCAGGGTCAGAGGCAATACATCAATGGCCCTAGAATCAAATGGCAACAACGTGGTGTGGTTGAACACAACCCGTCCTGATCAAATACAGCAGGTATGCGTCGCGCGTGAGGCAACTTAAGACGAGCGAGGGAGCGTGTATGTTTGCGAACAATGACCGAGTGCTGAGCAATCTCATTTTCAAGTACTCATTCAGTATGTGATTTGTGACTCGTGTTTACTAAAATACCTGTCGTAATATATAATCTCTCAATTGATACATCTCGTATCCAAGCGCCTGACAAGCCTTTCTGATTTAACAGAGTCAACCGATCGAGCAGCCATTGAAGTGTTCCATGTTTACTCAAACAGAACAAACTAACAGTTTTACTCAGACGGAACAGAGTAATTCGAGTTACGGAGATCAGAGACAGGTTTGTGTTCATCATTATTTTGTGATAATTGAAAAAGAAAGAAGATTCAAGTTTCCACTCTTTAATCGTATTAAATGATATTTTTCTGCAGCAGCAACCAGCAATGTTTGACCCACAGCAAATTCAGCAGCAGCAAGCTGCTGCGCAGGGGCAGCAGTCGCAGCAGCAGCAGCAGACTCAGCAGATGTATGTGACATCGGACAAGAAGGAGGACAAGTCTCAGCAGCAGCAACAGACGACTACTGCCGAGTTCCCTCCCTCCTTCTACTACAACGTCAACATGCTGCAGAAGGTTCAGACAAACGCGGTGAGCACAATCAGTGCAATCACCGATGACAAAGGTTGTTACCGTTTCGATGTTCAACCTGTCGGTTATAATACATTGCTAAACCAGATGAGCATTGCCGCCGCCAATGCGACCTTCAAGTGTGACATTTGCGGGCTGGTCTTCGGCCACATGAGCTTGCTGAATCATCATAAGCGGATTCACACCTCAACGCCCAGCAATTTGCAGCAACAGCCACAGCAGATTGTGGTGCAAACGCCAACAACAGTGACTGTCGCCACCACCCCGGACAGACCGTACACTTGTGACGTTTGTGGAGCGTGTTTTGCATTACCGGGAGAATTAAAAAGTCACAAAACAAACATGCATCAGAAACCTAAGGTGCAAATTTGTGAAGATTGTGGCAGTGAGGACCCATGCGAACATCATCCAACTAAAGTTAAAAAGAGTACGTCCATAGCAATTCATTTCAGCTGTAGTCAATGTTTATCTCACGGTGGTGTCTTTGATTTCAATAGTGATGCACAAAGGAATTTAATTATCATACAGCACTAAAAATTTTTATGATTTTACGATATTAGAAATTATTATACATTTTTGTATAAAATATATACTATAGTCCTTATATGTAGAATTTATGGTAATAATCGCTGTTTTTATAATTACAATTCACTATTAAGTTTAGATTGATGTCAGGGCATGTATTACGGAACTTTTTGGAATGAATTCCGATCAGAATTGTTTAATTATTTCCTAGATTTCTATCGTTTTCTAGGGAATAATAGGGAAAACAGAACAATCTCCTAATCGAAATCCATTCCAAAAAGTTCCATAATACGTGTCCAGATGTACGGTTATTTATGGATTTTGTTTTAGTTGTAGAACACATTGTCCCACTGTGATACCGCACACAGTCGGATATTCGAAACTTATTTAACAAAATAGACATATGCATTCGTTTTTGCGTAGCTATCAAACCTGGTCATCATCCTGTGAAACGAAGGGGTGTCACCAGTGTCACCAAGTGTCACAAATGCAACGGCACGGGGATTATTTTTATTGGTAAGCATCATTTACTAGCATTCGGTCGCTGATTGGATGTCACTTAATACCGTTGATAAGCCGAAGAAAGATGTTGCTGATAAAGCGTTTTGAAATCCCGAGTTTACGTTTCAACTTTTATGTTAATATAAACGTCACTACAAAGGATTGCATGCGCAATACTTTATCCCTATCAGCAACATTTTATTCAGATTTTGGTCATCCCCTTCCCTTCATACCTCTCATTGCTATCATGATCGTACATCGGGTGATATATGGTAGGTAAACACGACGAAAAACTAGATTCCGGAATCAGTTCCCTCGCAAAGTGTGGCGGCTGCAAGGCTACAGGCCGCATCGTCATAGGAAGTAAGTCGGATATAATTATCGTCAATACAGAGTATGGGATCTGTTTTGCGCGATTAGTATGTCTGAGTAATATCGTGTCTGCCTTGGATGGTGACAGTTCAAATTTATTCTCCGCGATAACTTTGATATTTGTACAGTTTTATTGATGCTTGGGTCAATAGCGCGCCGAGACTTTTATGATTTATATAAAATATTGAATTTTATTATAGAGAAATATATTGGAATTATAACTTCACCGATTACATAGTTTCATGAACTCTCTGAAACTCGACATTTAAAAAGTCAATTTAAATCAATTAATAAACCTTTTCTAACGTATTTATTCAAAATACTTGACGTGATTTTGAGTAGTTTCAATAAATACATCAAACGTTTATCAATAAATTTAAATAGATATTTTTAAACGTCAGGGTTGATATTATTGTTTTTATTTAACGTTACTTTTTGTTGCTTGCATGAATTTTTGTAGATGGAATATATATATTTCTATTATCTTGTTCCTTTTTACTTTTTTCGTTCTACTATTACTTAATATTCTTGCTATCTCAATTTTTATAAAATGATTGTAATTATTTTGTTTTGCTGTTATTTTCTTTTCCTTTTTTGTAGAACTGTCGACATCTAAATTTAAGAACAATGGCACAGAATAAAAATCTCCCCTAAGGGACAGTTTTATAAACATAAATCGCCAAACTTTAATGTTTCTTGTATATAAGACGAACTCTTGTTAAATTTCCGTTCAGCTGTTTACGATTCTTTCACTTTATTCCGCGATATAGCTCATTGGAGATGATTTCGCCATTTTTCACAGATAAATTACGTAATAAAGACAAAACCGCAAAGTTTCATATTGCTTGTGGCGTACGGATTTTTTTAGTGCACTAACTTTTATAACAACTTGCATGATCAGATTGTTTCATACAATAATCGTTACATTAAATCATTATTCATTTTGTGATTTCATATTCCATATCCCTTTCTTGGATATAAAAATAAAAAGAGTAATTATTAGTATCACGAAGCGAATTCATATCGAATAGATTCGTAGATTTCTCGCGAATTTCGAGCTTATCACTTTTGTAGAACTGGCCCTTTGAGGAAAACTAAAACCTTGTTTATGCTTTCAATTTCAGGTGGCAAGCAAAACAGTCAAAATCAGGCGGAAAAACCATTTCACTGTAATGTTTGCGATGGTACATTTTCTCGATATTCTTCACTTTGGTCCCACAAAAGACTTCATTCGGGAGACAAACCATTCAAATGTGAAGTCTGCGGCTTAGCCTTTGCAAAGGGTAAGTAAACGATTAAATTTTATAAAACGCATAAGATAATGATATATATTCATTTGTACGTATATTGACTAATTGGAGATTATATTAATCAGCATCCAAATTTATTTTTCAACGCAAATTTTTATTTCTTTTCCATTAGCTGCCTATCTGAAAAATCATGGAAGAGTTCATACGGGTGAAAAACCGTTCAAGTGCAACGTTTGCGGCATGCAGTTTTCGCAGAGCCCGCACTTAAAGAATCACGAGCGAATTCATTCCGGCGAGCGACCCTATCAGTGTGAGGTTTGCGAAAAGACGTTCGCCAGACACTCGACGCTCTGGAATCACAGAAGAATTCACACCGGCGAGAAGCCATACAGATGTAACATCTGCGGTTCTGCCTTCAATCAAGCCACGCATCTAAAAAATCACGCAAAAGTCCATACTGGTGAAAAGCCGCATAGGTAATTTCAGCATCCAAAGATCCGGTTATCGAAAAGCGTTTATGTTTCCGCGTATATGAAATCTTTGTGTTTTTAGGTGCGACATATGTGAGATCGGCTTTTCCGATCGTTTCGCGCTGAAGCGTCATCGTGCGATCCACGAGAAGTACGGCCAGACGGCGCGAAATCAAAATGCGAACAACCCAGTGAACGCACAGCAGGCTAACGCGAGCAGTCAGCAGCAGCAATCGCAGCAGCAGCAACAGCCGCAGCAGGCGCAACAAGGCCAGGTCGTGGTTGTGAATGCGGCCACTCCTGTCACCGTCAGCCAAGGGCAAGGCCAAGGCCAAGTTATACTCGATGATGTCTACAAGTGTCAGGTGGCCTTCCCAGAGCCTAAATGATTCAGCTAGAGAATACCTTTCAGGAGCTGGTAAAGAGGTTAACTTTTTTAACCTTTTTTTTTATATTAATCTTGAGAACGGCAAAATCCATGGATATACGATAGAAAGGATATGGATTTTAATCTAAAAGAGTCAAGTGAATCCTGTATGAGTGACTGAACGGCGCATCTCTTTTTTTCGTGTGTCTGTGTACGGTCACTCGGATTCTGTGAAGAATATTTGGTGATTGTCGATAGATTGGATTTAGATATTGATAAAGATTTCAAGAAAACGAAAAAAGCAAAAAATATGGACAGAAAGACTGCGTAAATTTGCGCAAGTGAGAAATTTCGTGAAATGTATCCTTGGAAGTTTAATTCATAATATACAATTGGACGATTTCCAACCGCCAAGATCAACGAAGTCTTTTTGTGTGAAGTAATAGAAAAATACGTCTACCTTTATATTTTGCCATTCGGAAAAAGTGGAAGAACAATTTAATCGTATCGCGGCACACATTTCGTATATATTAGTTTTCTAAAATAAAACGGAAAATGTAATTATAATCGTATCATTCTTTCTTACATATGTATAATAATCGTTAATTTGTCCACGAGAACAAAATTGCTAGACGTCTTGCCAGTATTTCATGATTTCATGAATGGCATTGTGCAATAGTTCGGACAAATTTTGCGATTAGCCTGACGACAAAGTGTACTTTCGAATGATTGTAACAACGGAGGATTGCGGCGGCGTGTGTTTCGGCAATGAAAAGCGCAAGTATAAGGTATCGAGTATTTTTCTCTTTTTTTATAACAAAAATCTAAAATATGTAGTTGAAAGATGTCCAAACCTCGGCCCTTCCGATTTTTCTCGATATCAACATGATAGATCGTGCGTCAATGTTTAAAATTATACATATACCTATGTAAGGTAGGAAATATCTATTTAATTTTGACCGCATAAATTATTTATCTGATAACAAATTATAAACGCATTAGTAAGCATGTAATCGATGAGCAGAGAATTCTGCGTAACGCCCGGGAAATTTTGTACTTGCGGATAGCGTGCGGAACGGAACGACATCGCGATTTGTGCGAGCCCTCTTCCGTCCAGTCATTCGAGATCGGAAAGCATCGCATCACTGAGATGATGACAACGATCATGATGAAAAGCGGCGAAGAAGTAGTGCGGCATACCTATATAACTCGTTGGGGCTGCAATAATAATAGCGAATATTGACGGGCAAACTAAACCGTTTTATAATTTTAAGAGGCCGCGAACTATATGAGTATATTATAACTGATGAATAGTTGCTAGTTTGTAACAAGTAGCCGAGCTAGATTATATATACATATAAATATATATATATATATATATACATTAATTTTTATATCCCCACTTGTTAAAGCGATCCCGCACCGTCGCTACTTTAAGCATCAATGATCACCAAACGAGTAGATTGTACATTGATAGTTCCATATATCCATGATTGGTGACTTGTGTGCTACACAGTATCTCATCTTCGAAGTTATTATTTGGATACCCTCCCGAGAATGCTCTTGCAACTGTTACGCAATTTTAAACGCTCGAATGTTGCCTTTTACCGTTATTTAATTATTTTTTGCATCTTTATTTGTGAACTCATTATTGAGTTATTATCGAACAACGTACCTCTCTTTCTCTTTTGTATAATTTTAAAAGATTTTGTAGTGCGAATTGTGCGAAGGAGACAGATACAAAACGGCTCGAGGGTGTCCCAAATAATTCTTGTTACACGAAATTGATCTATTACGTATCTACGGAGAGTATTACGAGACGGTCAGTCTACGTGATTGCCAATAAATTCGCCATTCGACTTTCGCACGGAATCCGGAGAATTGGGGATATTTCTGTTTTATTAATTAACTTGTAAAATAAAGGTACAATTACATAATTTTACTTTCATATAATAGCAATACCTGTTACAGTATTTTCGATTAGACTAGCCTCTTCATGCTGGATTACCTATTCTGGTTTTCGGTTTTTCGGGATTAGAATAGAGCTGTCTAATCTAAGCCGTGATTCACCAGCAATTAATTTTATAGCTTGTTTACCACCACTTCGTGTTGCAACATTGCCGCGCTTATAACTTTTGCGAATTGTAGGAAGGACAGTAAAAATAGTTTTACTACTTAATGGTTTAGATAAGCTCCAATAAATCGCGGTCAAAGGCGGAGAAACTAGTGGTGATACACGCGCTGGAAATCGAAGTCGGGAGTCACAGATTAGATACACCTAAGTTAAAATATGAATCATAGTCAGCACGTAATGCAGCATCGTAAGTTTTATCACAAAACGGCAATACTTTGTTCTTTTTCTGTATTGCGAAAAAAAATTTCCGTTTTAAGTCAACGCGTAAACCCATCTTTTATTTCAATTATGAACACGAGGATGTAAAACAGAATAAAGATATCTTCGATCCTAACACTTAGTACATTCTGCACAGGAGCGACGTTTCTTCTTTTTCTCTTAACGTTTGTTCAGAGAGAACCCATCCTGATAGGTATTTTTTATCAAAGCAGGAATGTCACATTTCAGTATTCTGTATATTTACTAGAGTAGGCACACAGATTATTCGATTGTTTCATTGCAGACAGTATTGTTACAGTTGTCACGCCTTTTTTCGGGGTGGTGCACATCAAACAAACGAACAACGAACATGAAATCGAAATTATTTTTAAGGACCTATCTAGACAAACTTGCATAGGTGCATGAGCATGTACATATGCATAAGGAAATGGACCAATCCATTTCCTTATGCACATGTATATGGATCAATCAATTTTCTTATGCTTATGTTTATGTGTTGCTATGCAAATTTGTCTGGTTATATCCTAACAAAATAATTCTGAGTAAATCGAACCGGACGTTGATGGAATCATTTTGATAGAACATTATGATACACTCGACATTTCGTACATATTCTCCAAACCTTCAACAATAATTTGCATTTGCCGTCAGAGTTTGAAAAATTTAAAGAATTCGTTGCTCGTTCGTCCGTTGCGCACACACTCTCTCCCGCGGGCGATTTATGACTTTAAAAACAGTAATATATGCGCATAGGGTGACAATATAAAGCGACTCTTTTATGTTTCACAATCATGTCCTTGTAAGATTAGGAAAATATGCGCAGTATTGACATACAATACACGTTTAGCTGTTAAATTAGGCGCGGGGATTTTTTTTTTAAATCAAATCTCCGTGATTTATTCGATCCGACCGGCAAAAGAAATTATTTTAGCTCATTTACGTTTGTTTTTGTGCGACGGTTGAAAGTTGAATAACATTATTTTACGATAATTGACACATCGTGAACGTGATATATTTTTTGTCATTTTGTCGACCTTCCACGATTCTCTCTCAAGTGAATTTTGCATGTTTATATATTAATTTTACAAGTTTATAGAACTGTAGGAAACTTCGTGTTTGTGTATTTACAACAATACGAAATTTCCTACAGTTTTGTGTTGTCGAAATTTTGACTATAATCGAACGTTTGTGTACAGAAGGACAGATATACAGGGTGTTTGAAACAAAAGTACCCAGCCGAAAAATGGGGGTAGATTGGGTCAAACCGAGACGAAAAGTCATGTACCATTTTGCAAGATTCGCAATAGTTAACGAATTATTAATTGATACATCTGAGCAAATGAGCGCATGAGAAGCGGTATGCCGAACTCGGCAGACATGTAAAATACCATTTAATAATGACCCAATCTACCCCCATTTTTCGGCTGGGTACTTTTGTTTCAAACACCCTGTATATCTGCGTTCACCCGCAGATGCAAGATTGTAAAGGCTACGATTGAAAATATTTCCCAATCGAATAAGGGCTCTAATCGGCGTTGCGGAATAACATGATGTAAAACAAAAAATATATACAAGACTAATAAGAATCACGGCGCGATTGATAGCGACAATGTGAGCGATGCTCTCGACACGATGCGTCTTCAATATAATATTCATGAAACCTATTTTTGGGGGGAAAAGTCTCTATTTTGATTACATCGCTAACTCTATCGAAACTGTGATCAGACGGTCAAATTTACGGTAGTAACACGGCTTAAATAAGCGTCCTCATCAAAACTTAAGACAAATACTCTTAGAACTGTTCACGAGCGAATACTTTGCGTTGACGAGCGCGCGGACGAAACCCTTTTTCGACGATACTTTTGTAAACTTATACCTGCGTCGAAAAATCCTAATTGAAGAGTCGAGAATAATTGTGAAAATCGCAAGATAACCAGAGCGAGGTGTATGAATGTAATTACGAATTGTTAATTAGACGCGACTCAGGTTGGAAATCATAGTCGGATCTTATATTTAAGACCGTCTTAAGGAGGTACGACTATTGGATCAAATCCGAATTACTGATTTGAAATTTTTGTGTAGTCTTGGAATGTGTATAATCTTCCCGTGTGTGAAATTGCAAAACGATTTATCGTCGTGTTTCTGAGAATTGTAACTATATAGATATATACTCCCTATGTAAACATCATATCATGTAACTCTGCTCTTATACGGTAAAAATGAATGAAATTTTTATGTTACACTTCTGTGACATCGAGAATTGCAATCACGGTTTTTTAATTTAAGTTGGATTTTTTCAATTTTTAAATAATTTATTTAAATAATATCAAGTATAAAAATGGGACAAAAGTGTGATTTTACGCTTTTTCTGTCCCAATGATAACATGTTTATGAATCATTTCTGAGACTAGCTCTACACTGTTTAATCATAAAAACAAAATTATACCATATATAGGAAACAGTCGTACCTCCTTAAGTACAATCTTAAGATGTTTTAAGCTAATCACAGAACTGTATTAGCATTTTAAGACATTACTTACGACAGTCTTGAAATAAGAACGGACTATGAATACGGGCCTCAGTAATTCTAACAATAAGTAACTTTTCGAGAATTGCTGCAGCAGATACGGCGCTGCGTCCTAGAATGTATTGTTATTTCATTATCACGTTAACCGCGTAAAAATTTTTTTGCAGATCCAATGGTTTCAATTTCGACGGTTCAGATTGCGATTACGGCATGGCGATAATCCTACAAGCGATTTTGAGCGGTGTGTCTTCCCGCAGCAATTCCATGCTCCGAGATAATATTTCGTAGGTGAGGAACTCAGAGCTTCCGTTTGAATCAAAATCGTCTGGAAGCGTCTTCCTTAATCTCAGTGTACTCTGATTTGCCGAGATTTCGCGATTTCGTTGTACATACGTCCGTGAAACAAAGACCCATGCCCGAGAGGTCCAGGAAATAGTTTTTCACCGCTATTTCGTCGCTATTCTCGTGCATCCGTATCGAATGCAATTCATCGAGCGTATCGAACGAACGAGCGGCTCGCCGAGAAACGAGTATAATTTTGCACTGTGTAAGGGTCGAGGTTTCGGAACGGTGATTGCGAAAGCCGTATTGTTTCTCCGACAATGTAACTTGCGTTCCCAGAAGAATATCACGTACAGATCCCCGAAATCCCTTCAGACACACATCCGACCCTTCCAGCGTGGAACTCTTAATGGCCTGAGAACGTCAACCGTTTTGCGCTTACTGTAATTTTGTATTTACGCAGAGTAGAGGCGTTAACGCGCGTCCGCGCCCCGAATTTGTATATTTCCATTTGCCGAAGCGTACTATTTTTTTAATTGTAGCATCTTACTGTTCTATATATCCGACTCGATGTAATTAACGATCATTTTGACGCATTCATCATGTACGAATGAAGGAGGTCACACCACGTGCGGATTGATTTGTCACGCCTCGCTGGATTAATTTACGATATATATATACATTATATATATCTATCTATAACGACAGTAGTGATTTTTTTATAATAAAACACGTTCCTAATAAATTATCTGTTCTTTATATGTCGTACGAATAAGCGTAACGATAGTAAAGGCGATATTCTGATACCGAATACTGTGCATGGATATCGTTACTTGCTGAGCGACGAAATGTAAATTAGGATTAAACGGCCTCTCGCGTAACCTAAGGAAGACTAAGAAAAGCCTTCGGAAGAGAAGTTTGCAATTTTTTAAACTAATCGACGCATTTATCGCGCGTATACGACGACACGTGTGGGTTTAACTTTATTCGCTCTACCCGAAGAACATTTTGATAATTGTAAAAAGAATATAGGAAGAGAGGAAAAGAGCTATCGCGATATCCGCACATCCTTACAAAGTAATGTGGAAAGGAAACGTGCTGTTAGAATGCCATTGCTACGATCTACCGGATCTACCCTGTGTCGGTACTTTCTACCGTTAGTTTTACGGGAATGCTGAATACCAACGTCTTCTTTTTAACCCCCGCCTCCTTCGAATTAATTCGACTATTTTGTAGTAAGACACGGCGATATACGCAAAGGGGATGTATCTATAATACGTTACTTTGATGTAAGTTATAGGTCATCTTCTCGCATTATTATCTCCATTCCTGTCTCTTTTTTTTACCCACCCCAACCATGAATTCTCAATTCGCAGACGAGGGAAATCGCTTTCTTTGCCATCAATTGTTTCGTTTATCGCGCTCACGAGCGAATGCCGGAACTCGGCAGACTCTTGTTCGTCCGGAATATGGTTGAAAAAAGTGATTAAGGAGGTTCGAGCATTACTTGTGAGTCAAAAATGCGATTAAAATAAATGTCATTACAACGATCCCGAATTATATGCAATATTAGTATAATGAATTGTGGATGCTACTTACGTGCTATATTCTTCGTAAATTATTAGCGTATAGAATGTTAACAAACATAAACTAGGATATGAGCGCGGCAACGACTCGGGAATCGCTTATTTGGCCAACATTATAAGTTAGAACATGTCACTTTGTGACAATAAGCTTTTTATACTCGAAAGCCATCGTAGAGCCCTAATTTTTTTATATGATTTACATAAACACTTTACACAAATAATCGCAAAACTTGAGCAATATTGACCGTATAGTTTTTTTTAAATATTATTCGGAAGTTGACCACTTTTAGTCTACCCTTATGGAGAAAGTCGCTCCGAGGTAGATTATCACTGGTTTAGTACACACTTAGCTACCTGAGGACTTTGAAAAACTAGCATTTGATAGATGAAACATCAAGGATTGTGTAAAAACTTTAAAAATCGGACTTTACCGTGTGGAATGAAGGCTATACTATCACAAAGTTTAGATCCTAGCCTAGAATGTTGGATAATAAGCAATTCCCGAGTCGTTAACACTCTCATACCCCGGCATATGTTTGTTAAATATTCAATACAATAATAATTTACGAAGAATATAGCACGTAAGTAGCATCCACAATTCATTATACTAATATTGCAAATAATTCGGGATCGCTGTAATGACATTTATTTCAATCGCATTTTTGACTCACAAGTAGTAATGCTCGAACTTCCTTAAAAGATAATACAACGTTCATTACGGCTACTCAGTAGTAAGTTTCCACGGGCAGCCTAAAAAATGTTTTAAAAAATAGAATACACTAAAATTAATTTTATATGAGAATTTTACCAGATTGAAGAACTCCAGCTGGAGTATCATCTAGATAATTGAGACGCTTTTTGGGCGGCTCTTACGCATCTTTCTGAATCCGACTGAAGAACCTCTCGCTCCTCCAAACGACTAAATGTTTTGCATCTGAAAATAGGCCGAGTAAAAATTAATTCCGGATAACGGAGAGTCTGCTGCGAGTTACGGGGGTGAAACAGCCATCACCGACAAACTCGTTCTGCTTATGAGGCGGAAGAAGGGAGGAAAAAGAAGTCATAAGAAGGACGTCACTTTTAGATTAGTCTGCTGTCAATATACCTAGAACGATAATTTTGAATGTAACGTGTATCATACTTGACTATCGCTTAGATAACGTGCAAATTGTACCGAAAAATAAGGAAACTAGCGCACGATTATATCAGACCTTAGGTGATAACAATAAATGATGTCCGATATGGACATTTTCATTTTTCAAGGTCCTGGGTGACCTTTATTTTCGTCGTGTGGATGCGTGCGTGCGTGCGTGAATGCGTGCGTGCCAAGAGAGATATACATGTGTTATTTTATACATTGATTATGTGGAGAGATAAAACTTTGTAGAATTCCGAAAAGCCACAATAACCATTTGCAAAACGCTGTCACTTTGTTACCAGATCCATTTTTTATCGAGCCATACATCGTCGACGAAATTACATTTATCGGTCATTACACACTAATTGATTTATTTTCTCATAATTGCGTTGAGTGTCTAGAGCTATCCAGAAATATTTTTCTCGGATCCTTGATTGACGTCTCATCCTTACCGGGAATGCCGAGGAAAGTCATTACTTTTGCATAATATATTTCTTTTTATTTTTACACTAACTTCTATAGTATATAATCTCCATTAAAAAATGGTAGAAATCTAACTTTTTCAGAACTTATCTCGTTTAACTTCTTTTCTAGATTTTTATATCAGCGCATCATTCGATTTACTTTGTATGGTAAATATGCATAATAACGGACCTAGCCCCAATGACCTTGACCTTTACATATGTTGTCAAGGTCACCCTCCTGAGTAACCTTCAGAAGGTTTTAGCCGTCGCTCGTTCTTTATTAAAAAGTTATTAACAAAAAAATTTCGAAAAATTTTGCAGTTATTTTGAGTATTGAAAGGCATAAACGACTAATGTGTACGTGGAAATAGTACATGTATGAACGGAGGAAAGTCATTTAAAGCAGTAAATCGTTAATATATTGAACAGTCTTTTTGTTAAAGCAGAGAATATATAGTTGATATAGAAAAGTATATATGTATATACAATTTTATGTGTTAGGAAGCATAAAGTATTCTCTGCTTTAACCATAATTGTATGATTATAATTGACCAACATTCAAAAGGTTTTAGCCGTCGCTCGTTGTTTGTTAAGGAGGTTCGAGCATTACTTGTGAGTCAAAAATGCGATTGAAATAAATGTCATTACAGCGATCCCGAATTATTTGCAATATTAGTATAATGAATTGTGGATGCTACTTACGTGCTATATTCTTCGTAAATTATTATTGTATTGAATATTTAACAAACATATGCCGGGGTATGAAAGCGTCAACGACTCGGGAATCGCTTATTATCCAACATTCTAGGCTAGGATCTAAACTTTGTGACAGTATAGCCTTCAATCCACACGGTAAAGTCCTATTTTTAAAGTCTTTACACAATCCTTGATGTTTCATCTATCAAATGCTAGTTTTTCAAAGTCCTCAGGTGGCTAAGTGTGTACTAAACCAGTGATAATCTACCTCGGAGCGACTTTCTCCATAAGGGTAGACTAAAAGTGGTCTACTTCTGAATAATATTACAGAAAAACTATACGGTCAATATTGCTCAAGTTTTGCGGTTATTTGTGTAAAGTGTTTATGTAAATCATATAAAAAAATTAAGGCTCTACGATGGCTTTCGAGTATAGAAAGCTTATTGTCACAAAGTGACATGTTCTAACTTATAATGTTGGCCAAATAAGCGATTCCCGAGTCGTTGACGCTCTCATACCCTAGTATATGTTTGTTAATATTCTATACGCTAATAATTTACGAAGAATATAGCACGTAAGTAGCATCCACAATTTATTATACTAATATTGCATATAATTCGAGATCGTTGTAATGACATTTATTTCAATCGCATTTTTGACTCACAAGTAATGCTCGAACCTCCTTAAAAAGTTATTAACAAAAAATATTGAAAAATATAGCAGTTATTTTGAGTATTATAAGACATAAACGACTAATATGTACGTGGAAATAAGTACATGTAAGAACGAAATAAAGTCATACAATGATACAATTATGGTTAAAGCAGAGAATACTTTATAGTTTATACACATAAAATTGTATATACATACATACTTTTCTATATCAACCATTCTCTGCTTTAACAAAAAGACTGTTCAATATATTAACGATTCACTGCTTTAAATAACATTCCTTCGTTCATACATGTACTATTTCCACGTACACATTAGTCGTTTATGCCTTTCAATACTCAAAATAACTGCAATATTTTTCAAACTTTTTTTTGTTAATAACTTTTTAATAAAGAACGAGCGACGGCTAAAACCTTCTGAAGGTTACTCAGGAGGGTGACCTTGACAACATATGTAAAGGTCAAGGTCATTGGGTCTGGGTCCGTTATTATGCATATTTACACTTTGTATATTTACCATCGCTTTTTCAACGAATTTTTTTATAGCTTTGACGACATACTTTATCAAGTCTTTAATAAAGTGCCAATAACAAGTTTGAACCTAAATACAAGATTTATCATTTAAGAGCAAATATTAACCGATTTTCGCTGTTCGTCTCATGCCGATTTTTAAATTACGAACCTCGGTTCACTTGGGTTCTTCGAGCTAATTGAAACCTTCAATTTACGCAAGAGTGATTTCTATATCAAACTTCAATTAGAGTTCAGCCGACGATTAATTCAATTAATAGAATTTACTTTCAGCAAGAATTTTAACTGTAATTCGTTGTTTCTGATTTAATCTTTCTATATCGTCAAACAGCAGAAAATTAATAATTTTATCCACGTTAACAAAATAGTATAGATATTTTATATTTACTTAATATAAATTAATCGCCGTTAGTTTATGTTTATGTATAGTTAGATAAAAAACTTTGCTGTAAATAATTTTATCGATTGAGTTAATCGGAATTTAATGAAAATCACTCCGAGAGTGACTTATAATTAAAAACTATTAGGGGTCCTATAATCATTCAACGGTTCAAACTTCAAAGCTTCGAAGAATCCGAAGAAACGAATATATAGAACTTCGAATATCGAAGTTTTCGATTTTTTCGAAGTTTCGAAGAATCGAAGTTGCGAAGTTTCGAACTTTTCGACCCCAAAACACTAAACAGTTATTTAAACTTCTATAAATATGTAATTTCGAAATTTTTAACTAAAAAACCGGTAAATATGCATATTAGGTCCAACCTCACCGATGACCTTGACCTTGACATATGTTGTCAAGGTCACCCTCCTGAGTGACCTTCAGAAGGTTTTAGCCGGTGGTCATCTCGTTCGTTAAAAAGTTATTAACAAAAAGAAAATTAAAAATATAGTAGTTATTTGGAGCATTGAAAGGCATAAACGACTTTGACCTTGACATATGTTGTCAAGGTTACCCTCCTAAGTGACCTTCAGAAGGTTTTAGCTGGCGGTCATTGTTTATTAAAAAGTTATAAACAAAAAAAGTTTGGTGGGAAAAATTATTTAAAGCAGTGAATTGTTGGTATATTGAAAGGAAAATTATTTAAAGCAGAGAATAGTTGGTAACTTTCCTTTCAATATACCAACAATTCACTGCTTTAAATATTTTTTCCCACCAAACTTTTTTTGTTTATAATTTTTTAATAAACAATGATCGCCAGCTAAAACTTTCTGAAGGTCACTTAGGAGGAAGACCTTAACAACATATGTCAAGGTCAAGGTCGTTTATGCCTTTCAATACTCAAAATAACTGCTATATTTTTCAAACTTTTTTTGTTTATAACTTTTTAATAAACAATGACCGCCAGCTAAAACCTTCTCAAGGTCACTCAGGAGGGTGACCTTGACGACATATGTCAAGGTCAAGGTCATTGGTGAGGTTGGACCTAATATACATATTTACCCAAAAACCTAAGACGAAACTTGAGATACGCATGCTGAGTTGCTGTAGAAATAAATTAACACCAAACCATGGTCGTATACACAGGTCTTACGACTCTGGCAGATTTTAGTGGTGGGGGTAGCTCGCTTATTGAAGCAGCCGTCACCCTACTAGATACCTAAGTATACCGACACGTGGTAGCGATGTCATAAATTTATATATACATACATTTATATATAATATATGTATATATGTATAGTATATACATATAAAGGGTGAGTTTTTTAAATTGACACATCTAAATATCTCGAAAACAACGCATTTTAGAAAAACATATTTTAGACAAAAGTTGTAGGACAGAAATAATTACTTTAAAAGGCTCCTGGATAGTCACCGCGGCCATATTGAATTCTTACTATCGAGGCGAGGAAAGCACCTAATTTTGTTGTGCGTGCCATTTTCAAATAAAAAGACATTTCAATAAAACATCACTCTAGATCGTTTCAGAACACTTCCAAAATTTATCCGAAAACTATCCTTTTCCTACGACAATAAACAAACAGCCATAAAACGAAGCCTAAATATACGGGAAAACAGCCGTTTTACGACTATCGAAAGGAGGTGAAAACGTTCCTTCCGCAAGCAAATCTTACTTTTCGGTAAATTTTACGACTTTCACGAATACGTCAAACGTTAGAGCACAAGTACAGAGCGAATAATAAGGAAATGGCACGCACAACAAAATAGGCTTGTCAACATATGTCACTTTCCACGCCAATCCACGCCTTATAGTTCACTGGTTTGCAGGCGTGAGGCGCTGCACGATTCTTGACATGTCGGTATATCCAGATAGCACAATGACATCCTCGGGAAGTCCGAAGGACATCCAGGACGGACCATTGGGATATCCTGTGGATATCCCAATTAAATCCCGGGATGTCCTCCGGATATCCTGAGGAATAGCAAATGATAGCCAAATACTAGGCCTCACGATATCCTGAGGACATCCTGTCGGATGTCCTCCGGATATCCTGAGGAAGAGCAAATAATAGCCAACTAGTCCTTACAATATCCTGAGGACATCCTGAGGACTTCTATGGGATATGTTATAAACATTTTTTAGGCGTCTGAAGGACAATTCAAAAAGAACAATTTTAATTTAAGATTTGAAGAAATAATATTGTTTCACAATTAAAAATTTTTTTTACAATTTCAAAAACACATCTTACTTTGGAAAATGTAGCTTTATATATTTATATCATCGCAGCAACATTGCTGGCAAAGATATGTCTGGCAGATGTCATGATTTTGCTTCGCCTGGACCTGCTTATATTCGCTCTCAACTGAAATTTACTTACGAGTTAATCACACCATTATGCGCCACCTATCGGTGTTATTGCAAGCTACCACGGAAAGATGCGCTACCGTGCATCTTTCTGAAAATATCTCAGGAAATTCTTAACAAAAAAGAGTTGCATTATAGTGTTTTGAAAACGTCTCGACAAGGGCTACAAGAGAATATGCAAAAAAAACTATTTTTTATTTAACCTCCTATGGAGTTTTATTTAAAAAATTTAAGGTTCTTTTAATCTAAATTTTTTATATAAAAACCCCTATTTTTATTGTGTATTCTTGTAGCCTTTGTCACGACGGTTTTAAAAAACACTATAATAAAGTTCTGTTTTGTTAAGAATTTTCTGAGATATTTAAAATTTTGTCATGATATTTATAATATAAAATATGAAATATAAAATATCTCGCAGTGTATTCACTTTTGAATGACTTTACCTTAATACTTTTATATATAGAATAATCAAAGAAATCGAATAATAATATTAATTTTTACATTTGTAATTTTTCAAAATTAAGTTTGTATACAAAATGCAATCAAATTTTTTAACATTATAATTTGTTTTTTTTACATCATTCGATTCCTTTCATTATTCTACGCATAAAAGTATTAAGGTAAAGTCATCGAAAAGTAAATACTTTACGAAATATTTCATATTTTATATTAAAAATATAATGACAAAATTTAAAATATCTCAGGAAATTCTTAACAAAAGAGAGCTTTATTATAGTGTTTTAAAAACGTCTTGACAAGGGCTACAAGAATATGCCAAAAAACCATTTTTTATTTAACCCCTTATGGTGTTTTATTTAAAAAATTTAAGGTGCTTTTGATCTAAATTTTTTATATAGAAGCCCCTATTTTGTATAGCACATTCTTGTAGCCCTTGTCAAGACGTTTTTAAAACACTATAATAAAGTTTTCTTTTGTTAAGAATTTACTGAGATATTTCAAATTTTGTCATAATATTTTTAATATAAAATATGAAATATCTTGTAAAATATTCACTTTTCAATGACTTTACCTTAGCGCTTTTATACATAGCTAAATAATCAAAGAAATCGAATAATAATATTAATTTTTACATTAGTAATTTTTCAAAATTAAGTTTGTACACAAAATGTGTAATCAAATTTGTAAAAATTAATTTGTCTGTTTTTTTTTTACATTATTCGATTCCTTTTATTATTCTACGCATAAAAGTATTAAGGTAAAATCATCGAAAAGTAAATACTTTACGAAATATTTCATATTTTATATTAAACATATAATGACAAAATTTAAAATATCTCAGAAAATTCTTAACGAAAGAGAGCTTTATTATAGTATTTTAAAAACGTCTCGACAATGGCTACAAGAATATGCAAAAAGACTATTTTTTATTTAACCCCCTATGGTGTTTTACTTAAAAAATTTAAGGTGCTTTTGATCTAAATTTTTTATATAGAAGCCCCTATTTTTATTGTTTATTCTTGTAGCCCTTGTTACAAAGTTTTTTAAACACTATAATAAAGTTCTCTTTTGTCAAGAATTTACTGAGATATTTCAAATTTTGTCATAATATTTTAGGAGGAGGAGGAGGAGTTTTACAGGATGTATTCAGGATATTCTGCGATACTCCTCAAGATATCCTGGACGTACGTAGGATGATTTTAGGACTTCTTGTGTTATTTGAGTCTAGTGGACATTTATGAAAAATTTATAATTTATTACGGTACTTAAAACATTCTGAAGCTATTTTTAAGTATTTCACCACAATTAATAAAGTCAAATAAAATATTAACAATAACACATGTCCTGGATGTCCTTCGGATTTTCCGAGGATGTCATTGCTATCTGGGAAACAACAAAGTATCCTGAAAATATCCCAGGACGTCCTGGACGTATTCAGGACGATCCTGAGGACGTCTTGTGCTGTCTGGGAATATTTCAAATTTTGTCATGATCACATTTTTCAAGAGACACGGTAGTGTCTCGCGCCAAGTACGCGCGGAGCGAGACAGCCGTGGCTCTATATACGCGACGCGACGCGTTGCGAGTACCCGAGATTTTTAGATCTCGATAACCAGTGAACGGATCAAGTTCTAACTAGGCTTATCGTAAAGCTTGGACCAAGTTTATATAAGAAAAGTGTTTTTATTTTTCCGCTACGTGCCCTACGAGCGGAGATATTACGATGCATAGGATAAAGTGTAAAATTTTCAATTAAGAAACGTCGACGTTCTCCGTTTGCTTCGTTCGCCACGGCGCGCGGCAGCAGCACTGGAGTTGCTGATTTTGTAACTTTCATAGCCTTGCCGTTATGCGATGCGGCGCTGGCATTAGTTCGATCACATGTGATGTGACACATGTAAATATAACATAACCATAAAGCTGCCCATACACGTCGCGAGTCCGGCTTGGTTCGGTTTCTACTCGTTCGTGGGTGAGATGTTACGAGACGGGCTCGGCGTCCGACGAGCCAAATTTCGGGACTATTCGGGAGTGTGTGTGTGGTGAAAAACGTTTGAGTCCGGCTCGCGAATCAAACTCGTACATGTTATGGGCTGCTTTAGACGTCCGCGTCGCGTCGTCGAGATTAGATCAACGGGATCAACGTTTATAGAATCGAGACTATTCGGGTGTGTGCGTGTGTGCGTGTGTGTGTGTGTGCGTGTGCGTGTGCGTGTGCGTGTGCGTGTGCGTGTGCGTGTGTGTGTGTGTGTGTGTGTGTGTGTGTGTGTGTGTGTGTGTGTGTGTGTGTGTGTGTGTGTGTGGTGAAAAACGATCGAGTCCGGTTCGCGAATCAAGCTCGCCGAGCCGGACTCGCGAGTCAAACTCGTACATATAATTGGCCGCTTCAGACGTCCGCGTCGTCGAGAAATATTCCGTCCGCGTCGTCGCGTCCGAACACTCCGAACGGAGTACATGAGTGCTAGAGTGACAGAGTTCGCGCCTTGTGGGTAGCCGGTTCTTGGGATACACCCTGAGCGAAGATGGCGAGGTTATATCTATCGTACGTATTGCTCTTTCTCGCGGTCACGCTCGCGTTCCTCGCTCGCGTTTTCTCTCTCTCTCTCTCTCTCTCTCTCTCTCTCTCTCTCTCTCTCTCTCTCTCTCTCTCTCTCTCTCTCTCTTTCTCTCTTTTGCGGATTGCTTGGCCCGTTATTTCTTCGTTGATTACTGCTTTACTTAATCGGTCGTTGGAGACTTCCACGTTCCCGTCGGAATGGAAGCGAGCACTTATTCGCCCACACTCGAAGATTCGAAATCCACAGTCTCCGTCTGACACGAGACCGATAGCTAATCTGCCGGAACTGTCGAAGATTCTTGAGAGGATTGTTGCCTCGCATATTGCATACTATTTGGACAATTTCGATCTTTTAAATCCAAGACAGTCTGCTTACCGCCCGGGACATAACACGCAGTCCGCTCTGTTGCGAGTCTGTGATGACATCAAGCAGGGAATTGATGGTGGTCATGTCACAATCATGATACTCTTCGACTTTAGTAAGGCGTTCGACACGGTTCCACATCTTCGACTCCTCGTAAAGCTGAAAGAGATCGGTTTTTCTGATGCTGCTCTAATGTGGATCTTCTCATACCTGACTGGCCGATCTCAGGCGGTGGTTGATGATGTTGGCAATGTCTCTGATTGGCTGTTTATGTCATCCGGAGTGCCTCAGGGCTCTGTGCTTGGTCCCCAGTTATTTTCTCTCTACATCAACGATATATGCCGTGTTTTGCTTTATACACATCACATGCTGTTTGCTGACGATGTTCAAATCTATCTTTCGTGTCCGCCGGCTGACATCATTTGTGGTCTTGAATTGATTGCTAGAGATGCTAAAGCCATTTTTGATTATGCCGAATTGAACGGTCTTAAACTCAATCCAACTAAGTCAAAAGTTATCATATTCGGGAGTCAAGCGCATATAAATAATATTGATCTTAATCTCTTACCACCTGTAGTGGTGAACGACATGCCTCTACCTTTTGTAAGTGAGGTGAGAAACTTGGGTGTTATCTTTACGTCCAGTCTTTCTTGGAGGAAGCACATCTTGCTTGTCTCACAAAAAGTTCATTATGCGCTATACAATCTCAAGTTCAACAAGAACTCTCTCTCTACTGCATTGAGAATAAAGCTTGTCGTCACCTTAATTATGCCTCACATCGACTACTGCTGTCTAGTGTATCATGGCTTGACGGATGAGTTAAACACGAAAATACAAAGGCTTGTAAATTGTAGTATCCGATTCATCTACAATCTCAGGCGTGATGAACATATAACTCCGTATAGGCGTCAGTTGGGATGGCTCCGTGTCGAAAATAGGAGACTTTATTTCTTGGGCTGCCAGATGTATCGGGTCCTCCATTTGCGTTCACCATCTTACCTGCGTGAACTCTTTACTGCACCTGATCCATCCCTGAGGAGATCCGAACGACTGGTCACCTCTTCTCAGACCTTCCATCTGCCTGCTCATAGAACGGTTACCTATAGAAACTCCTTTCATATCTCTGCAATCTGTTTCTGGCATTCTCTCCCTGGCAATATAACATCTGCATCTTCTCTTGCATCATTCTGCAGGCATCTGAGTCTGACTAAGTCTACCAGCTTTCTTCTGATTCTAATATGTTATTTTTCTTTTCTCTTCTTTTTGATTGCTGTTGGTGGGGTGTCAGGCGTTTGAGTGGCAGTATTAAGTCGATTGGCTTTAAGTAGCGTTATTAGTGTTAGGTAGTTTAGTTTTAAGTGCGTTTAGTTTTTAAGTTGTACATTGTTATATGATATGATTCTTGTTACTTTATACTGAGTATGTTGTAGTTTATGAATTATGTATTTTTTCTGATTTATTGTTACTTTACAGTATAATTGTAACTTGGTATATTGTATCCTTGCCCTATAGCTATGCTTGGGCATAAATAAACATATCTATCTATCTATCTATCTCTAATAATGACTATCGAATATATCTGATAGAATTAAATCTAAACATTTTTAGTATTATAACACAAAAATTATATCTGATAGTGACATCCTTAATTAAATGTGCAGTGTAGTTTGTATTATAAATTATTAATTGTCTTATTTTGTTAACAAACTTTACTATACATATATTATCTACTATAACATTCTGCCAATAGCATCGTACATGCCAAATTCTGTATCAAATCTGTTTTTCTTTCGACAAAATTTATTAGCAAACACTGCATAATATGCTCTCGACAAACTTGACTTTGCCTAATATATTCATATTTTGTGTCTTAATTTTTTAAATGATTTATAAATTTATACAAACTGCACTGCACATTTAAGGATGTCAAACTCTCAGATATAATTCTTGTAAGTTATAATACAAAAAATATTTACATTTGATTTTATCAGACATAAATGTCAATGTCGATAGTCATTATGGCGTTTGATGTATCTGTAACAAAAAGGGGTGATATCCGTACAAAATTACCTTTTACAAAAAGGTAGAAAAAAAGACGCCAAGCACGCGTGGTGTACCTTGAAAAAGTCGAAGTAGTTATCTTTGTACCTCGAAAAAATCCAAATAATATCTTTACCTTGAAAAAATCGAAGTAATATATTCCTTGAAAAAATCGAAGTAATATATTTATTACAAAAAAAAAAAGAAATGATATCTTTAAATTGCCCCAATTAAATATATATTATATCGAAAAATAACTATTGTTCTTTTAAAAAATGTATTCCCATTGAAGTGAAAAAATTAATATAAAATGTGAAAAATTTTAGTGAAAAAAACTTGGCGCTGCTAAATTTTAAAATATTTGAAAGCAATAAATAACTAATTTAAAATATTAAATTAATAATTACAATGTGAATGTAGAGACTTTCACACATTAATTTAAAGTACTTTTTCCATTTATAGAAATTGTTTCATTAATATACAGGGTGTCCCAAAAAGCTCGGACACCGTTTTACTGACAAATTCTGTGGGACATTCTAAGAAGAAAATTCTTATGCGAAAATGTTGAGGCTATAATAGTTTTTGAATTATAAGCATTTAGAGTTAGCGAATCAGACCGCCTAAAGTTGGCGCGCTCAGGTGTGGTACATCGCATAGCAAGTAAAGGTGCTCTTGTGCATTGACTCAGTTTTTAGATATTGACATAATTCAAACGACAAGAAAATTACTTTGAAGCTTTGTCTTATTTATCTGTGATTGTTCAATTTGCTGTATATAAAGATTAATGCAAGCATTATGGAATATTAATAAATACGTATGCACAGCGAACTGTCAAGTTTGTCAAATGAAGTGTGTCACAAGCTAGCCCACCTTCACTTGCTATGCGATGTACCACACCTGAGCGCGCCAACTTTAGGCGGTCTGATTCGCTAACTCTAAATTCTTATAATTCAAAAACTATTACAGCCTCAACATTTTCGCATAAGAATTTTCTTCTTAGAATGTCCCACAGAATTTGTCAGTGAAACGGTGTCCGAGCTTTTTGGGACACCCTGTATATTATTATGTTTAGCAGCGCCAAGTTTTTTTCACTAAAATTTTTCACATTTTATATTAATTTTTTCACTACAATGGGAATACATTTTTTTAAAGAACAATAGTTATTTTTCGATATAATATATATTTAATTGGCGCAATTTAAAGATATCATTTCTTTTTTTTTTTGTAATAAATATATTACTTCGATTTTTTCAAGGTCATATAAAACATGAAATATCTTATAAAGTATTTACTTTTCGGTGACTTTTTACCTTCATACTTTTATACATAGAATAATGAAAAAAATCGAATGTTGTAAAAAAATACAGAAGAAATTATTTTAAGGTGGTTCATGCAGTACTTGCAAGTCAAATAGGCAACTATTTTTATTAGTGATAAATAAGTGTGATTTTTGTCCGTAAAAATCAGCATATAATTAGATTTATTATTTATGACATCTTTAATGTTATACAACCTCTACGTAATTAAAATATTGAGACAAAAGTCACATCTTTTACTAGAGTTGTGAGCACGGTCGGTATACACGACCAGTCAGCAGCACGCGTGGTAAGCAGTTTTCGTCGCCGCGATCTACATAACCTTTAGGTACAAGTGCGTACAAGTGTCAAATATGAGCGAGCAGCCTCGACGTAAGGGAAGTTTCGAGACAAACGTGTACAAACGTGGTATACGATGAATGTTTTGAGATAAGTATTCGCCTTACGCATCAGCTGACACGTGCGACGTTGCCAAGCTGCCGCTAGTGCCGCTCGAGTCCAACCATCAGTTCCGTGTTGTCGATTTAGTCAATCGAAAATTATACGTTTTATTATTATATGGTTTGGTCAATAAACTCGGGCTTTTGTCCAGTATCTTACAAAAATTTTTATTGTATCGTTTCGTCAGTTTTTGGTTCGTTTATCTATTTTTGAAGAATTGCAATTTTTGCAGCATAAGCGCTTTAGCTTCGTTTTTCACATAGGGTCTACCCCCACCGCGTTAAATTGGCAAAGTTTACGGACAGATATATCTCCAGAACCAATCAGTTAAAAAATCCGAAATTTTACAGACACCTAAATGCATGAACCATCTTAAGATTGCATTTTGTGGGCGCACTTAATTTTGAAAAATTGCAAATGTAAAAATTAATATTATTATTCGCCATCTAAGGTCAAACTGATAAGGCAAGTAAATAGATCCGTAGATAATTAGCTTTTCAAGCCCTACAAGTCTGTCTGAAACATTTCTTTCTATTTTGCTTTATTTTTTAAATATTTAAGCGTCTTAATTTAAATGCCCCACCCTGTAATACAGGGTGTTTCCTTTATCTCTTACACCTCAAATAACTTTTTTATTTGTGATTCTAGGAAAAAATGCTTCCATGATTAGGCATTCACATGTAACTGAATTGTAGTAAAAGCAGAGAGAAACCTGAGAGCGGCCATCCCTTTGTTCTTGCGGTGGATGCATTTTCCGACGCGCCGCCTGAAGAAGTTGATGTAAACTACACTCGTCACGGTCGGTAGCGGTACATGGGTGCGTATCCGTACTATGGTTGGTGTCCAAACTACTGAAAATTGATAAGGTTAATGAGTCAGACAAGGACCGACAACAATCGCTCCGTCCTTGTCTCACGTATCACGTTACGGAAGGCGAGCTAGCAGCGGCGAAGCTAAAATTTCCTTTTAGCCGTCTCGCTCAGTCTTGCTTCTCTTACGCGCTGCGTTCCGTTCAACTTCAAAAATTAATATCTCTGGTTACATTTGTCGTAGAGAAATCTTTAAAAAAACATTTTAAAGCTAAAGAGACAATCTTTTTGAAAAAATAGTTTATGTTACAAGAAATTGCAAATTCCAATTGTTATAAGCAATTGAAATGTTTAATTAATTTTTTTACTAAAAAGTGCAATTAAAAAAATTTTTTAAATAATGCTATCTTATTCTCTACTTCATTCTAAAAGTACACATATTTTTTATTTTATGAAGAAACGATGGATTCTATCTTTTTATATAATTTTAATGACTGAGATGCCGCGCCGTTCTTGCGTCTCTGGCTCGACCAAGTGGCACGGCACATCAATTTCTTCGGAAATCTCTTGTATGTACATACAGCTTATTAATAATATAATATATAATGTTGAATATAATCAAAATTATACAAATCACATTTTTGTTATGAATATTACATTTTAACAATTGTGTAGTATTCTGGTAAAGTAAATTGTTTTGTTTTACTGTACAGCGCTGTATAATTTAATCGTTAATTTTCTTTTCTGTTTTGAATTGCCGGGATTTTCTGTAATAAATGTTATGCTCCAATTTTTCTTATCGGGAAATTAATAAAGTTATATAAAGTACAGTGTAAATTTCAATTTTGTTGAACTCCACGCAGAAGATGAAAAAATAATAGCGTAGTCACTTACAGACTTGTAGAGCGCCAAAAGTCTGGGTCTAATAGGAATTGTCCGATAAGAAAATTTAAAGCACAATATCCATTGCAGAAAATCCCAGCAGTTCAAAACAAAAAAGAAAATTAACGGTTAAATTATACACAGCAGTAACAAAATATACTTTATTATCAGAAACAATGCACAATTTTTAAAATGTAATATTCATAACAAAAATGTAATTTGTATAATTGTAATTATATTCAATTATAAATTATATGTTATTACATTATATTATATATTATGTCATTTATACTGTACATACATTCTTCCTACAAGAGATTTCCGAAGAAATCGATGTGCCCTCTGCTATTTGATCGAGCCAGAGCCACGAGCACAGTGCGGCACAACGCGGTGCAGCCTCAGTCATTAAAATTATATAAAAAATAGAATCTATCGCTTCTTCATAAAATAAAAAAATATGTATATACTATCAGAATAAAATAAAGAATAAGATAGCATTATTTTAAAAAATTTTTAAATGTATTTTTTAATAAAAAAATTAATTAAACATTTTAATTGCTTATAACAATTGAAATTTGTAATTTATTGTAACTTGAAACTATTTTTTTTCAAAAAGACAGTCTTCTTAGCTTTAAATTTTTAGCTTAATTTTTTAAAGGTCTCTCTACGACAAATATAACCAGTAATATTAATTTTTGAAGTTGACCTTCATTTTTCACGAAAATTGTATTGCTTATAACTTGCAAAAAAAATATTTCGGACGAATAAAAATTATGTGTCTGCTTATTTTATGTATATTTAATGTAAATGAAGTTTTACAATCAATTTAAAAAATACGAGGTCATTTCTCGTTCGATTTGACGTGGAATATTGCCTATATGCAGTATAATAAATAAAGGGGGGAACCTGCTATAGAACGTTTGAAAAAGAATAATTTTTTGCGATTTTTTTTTTTGGCTCCAATAAAACGAATCTTTTCTAAACTTCTGGGGTGTTTTAGTACACATTTTGACATTAACAAAAAAATTTTTTTATACAAAAATATTGATCTTTAATATGAAATGTTTAGCGATATTCAGAACGTTTTTTTTTTCATTCACATACACTCTAGCGTGAGTAATTTGTGTCTGTAACAAAAAAAACAAAAACATTTCTTAATTTTTATGTAATTACCTTCTATGTGAACCTCAAAAACTTTTTAAATATCGAAAATTAAACAAATTGTGAGACTGAAGAAAAAGTTTTACTTCAGTTTTTCTTCAAAGTCTCACAATTTGTTTAATTTTCGATATTTAAAAAGTTTTTGAGGTTCACATAGAATGTAATTACATAAAAATTAAGAAATGTTTTTGTTTTTTTGTTACAGACAAATTACTCACGCTAGAGTGTACGTGAATGAAAAAAAACGTTCTGAATATCGCTAAACATTTCATATTAAAGATCAATATTTTTGTGTACAAAAATTTTTTTGTTAATGTCAAAATGTGTACTAAAACACCCCAGAAGTTTAGAAAAGATTCGTTTTATTGGAACCGAGAAAAAAAATCGCACAAAATTATTCTTTTTCAAACGTTCTATAGCAGGTTCCCCCCTTTATTTATTATACAGCATATGGGCAATATTCCACGTCAAATCGAACGAGAAATGACTTCGTATTTTTAAAATTTATTGTAAAACTTCATTTACATTAAATATACATAAAATAAGCAGATACATAATTTTTATTTGTCCGAAATATTTTTTTTGCAAGTTATAAGCAATACAATTTTCGTGAAAAATGAAGGTCAACTTCAAAAATTAATATTACTGGTTATATTTGTCGTAGAGAGACCTTTAAAAAATTAAGCTAAAAATTTAAAGCTATAAAGACAGTCTTTTTGAAAAAAAATAGTTTCAAGTTACAATAAATTACAAATTTCAATTGTTATAAGCAATTAAAATGTTTAATTAATTTTTTTATTAAAAAATACATTTAAAAATTTTTTAAAATAATGCTATCTTATTCTTTATTTTATTCTGATAGTATATACATATTTTTTTATTTTATGAAGAAGCGATAGATTCTATTTTTTATATAATTTTAATGACTGAGGCTGCACCGCGTTGTGCCGCACTGTGCTCGTGGCTCTGGCTCGATCAAATAGCAGAGGGCACATCGATTTCTCCGGAAATCTCTTGTAGGAAGAATGTATGTACAGTATAAATGACATAATATATAATATAATGTAATAACATATAATTTATAATTGAATATAATTACAATTATACAAATTACATTTTTGTTATGAATATTACATTTTAAAAATTGTGCATTGTTTCTGATGATAAAGTATATTTTGTTACTGCTGTGTATAATTTAACCGTTAATTTTCTTTTTTGTTTTGAACTGCTGGGATTTTCTGCAATGGATATTGTGCTTTAAATTTTCTTATCGGACAATTCCTATTAGACCCAGACTTTTGGCGCTCTACAAGTCTGTAAGTGACTACGCTATTATTTTTTCATCTTCTGCGTGGAGTTCAACAAAATTGAAATTTACACTGTACTTTATATAACTTTATTAATTTCCCGATAAGAAAAATTGGAGCATAACATTTATTACAGAAAATCCCGGCAATTCAAAACAGAAAAGAAAATTAACGATTAAATTATACAGCGCTGTACAGTAAAACAAAACAATTTACTTTACCAGAATACTACACAATTGTTAAAATGTAATATTCATAACAAAAATGTGATTTGTATAATTTTGATTATATTCAACATTATATATTATATTATTAATAAGCTGTATGTACATACAAGAGATTTCCGAAGAAATTGATGTGCCGTGCCACTTGGTCGAGCCAGAGACGCAAGCACGGCGCGGCATCTCAGTCATTAAAATTATATAAAAAGATAGAATCCATCGTTTCTTCATAAAATAAAAAATATGTGTACTTTTAGAATGAAGTAGAGAATAAGATAGCATTATTTAAAAAAATTTTTTAATTGCACTTTTTAGTAAAAAAATTAATTAAACATTTCAATTGCTTATAACAATTGGAATTTGCAATTTCTTGTAACATAAACTATTTTTTCAAAAAGATTGTCTCTTTAGCTTTAAAATGCTTTTTTAAAGATTTCTCTACGACAAATGTAACCAGAGATATTAATTTTTGAAGTTGAACGGAACGCAGCGCGTAAGAGAAGCAAGACTGAGCGAGACGGCTAAAAGGAAATTTCAGCTTTGCCGCTGCTAGCTCGCCTTCCGTAACGTGATACGTGAGACAAGGATGGAGCTATTGTTGTCGGTCCTTGTCTGGCTCATTAACCTTATCGATTTTCAGTAGTTTGGACACCAACCATAGTACGGACACGCACCCATGTACCGCTACCGACCGTGACGAGCGTAGTTTACATCAACTTCTTCAGGCGGCGCGTCGGAAAATGCATCCACCGCAAGAACAAAGGGATGGCCGCTCTCAGGTTTCTCTCTGGTAAAAGTTGAACGTACAAAGCAAAAAGTAACCACGAGTGTAAACAAGTTTTTTTGGGGTAGAACTCATAAACCAAGCATTTCCGGACATATGTTTATATGACATTTTTTCTTGTTCATATATGGAGCTCACCCTTAAAGTTTGTTTGTGAGTTTGTTAGTGTTACAAACGTATATCTCGGAAACAATTAAAGCATTTTAGAGAAAAATGTTTCGTATCAAAAGTTTTATGACTTTGAAGGAGACAGAAGATGGTGGCAACGATTTGACCCTGGATGGTCGTTTGTAGATCACGTGAACGTCACCTTCAGTTTCTTAAATGGAACCCCATATATTGTAGTATATTGTTTGAAAGGCCATAAAATAAGAAAAATTTTGGCGCAAGTTAAAGGTCGATACATTTGAAAAAGAAAAATTGTGGCGCAAACCAGAGGTCGATACATTGATTCGTTCGGGGGTTATTTAGGGTCAAAAATTGGCTTTTTGGAACTTTGACCCTAAATAACTCCCAAACGAATCAATGTATCGACCTCTGGTTTGCGCCACAATTTTTTTTTTTTATATCCTTTTAGACGATACACTACAATATGGGGGCTTTCATTTGAAATTTTTGAGTTGGAGCCCGTGGGGAACTGAAAAATTTTAAGTGGAAGCGCCCATATTGTAGTATATTGTTTACAAGGGTATAAAAAAAATTGTGGCGCAAACCAGAGGTCGATACGTTGATTCGTTTGGGAGTTATTTAGGGTCAAAGTTTGAAAAAGCCAATTTTTGATCGTAAATAACTCCCGAACGGGTCAACGTATCGACCTTCAACTTACGCCTAAACTTTTCTTACTTTATGCCCTCTCAAATGATATATTACAATATAAAAAGTTCCATTTAAGAAACTGAAGGTGAGAGTGTGAGAGAAAGAGAGAGATTGATTAATTGATTGATTGATTAGGTTTATTTATGCCCAAGCATAAGCTAAAGGACAAAGGTACAATAAAGCAAATAAAACAATATAATACAATAGTAGCAAGATATAGCACTAAAAATAAGTAGTAGGAAATATCCCGATACGCAAAGCAAGAACTAATAAGTAGCGAAATATAAAGCTAAGAATGTAAAGCATAAGAACTAAATTAATATTACGCAACGCAACTAACCAAGATAATTATATGTGTAAAGCGACGAACTAGATACTCGCACAAACTAGATACTTGCACAATATAGTTGATACGAGAAGGCCAAAAGCATTAGCCAGATTATTAGCCAGATTCAGAAGCAAGCAAAAATAAGTGAAGAAGGTTTTTAAAAGATGTAATAAAAGATGCAGATGTTATACTAGTAGGAAGAGTATGCCAAAAACGAATTGAGGAAAGACGAAAGGAGTGCATATACGTGGCAGTTCTACAAGTCGGAATATGAGAAGTTTGTGATGAGGCACCAAGACGGTCAGAACTCCTTAGCGATGGATCTGGAAGAATGAAAAGCTCACTAAGGTAAGAAGGAGATTGTAAGAAAAGGATACGATACCTCTGATAACCAAGAAAATAAAGCCTTCTATTTTCAACAGAGAGCCAACCCAGTCGACGTCTGTATGGCGTAATATGTTCATCACGTCTGATATCATAAATAAACCGAATACAGCAATTTACAAGTCTTTGCAATTTAGTATTCAACTCATTGCTCAAGCCATGATAGACAAGACAGCAATAGTCTATATGAGGTATAATCAATGCTGTAACTAATTTGATTCTTAATTCAGTGGAAAGAGAGTTTCTATTAAATTTTAGTTTGTATAGCGCATAATGGACCTGCTGCGCGCGCGCGCGAGAGAGAGAGAGAGTTGAGTTTATTTATATTATGCCATAGTCAAGACTTTAGGCAAGTGATGAAAATAATACAATGATATACATAAAATAAGCAAAAGCGAAATACAACAACAGAAGTTGGAATAAGTTTAAACTAAAAGGATACAAGACGCTGTGTGATAACTACAATGAAGCAGTACGCAAAAGTTGAAACAATGAAGATAATAATGTCAATGTAACGAAAAAGTAATGATATTATTTCCCTTGAGCCAATGCTTCATTACTTATTATACTAAATAAGTCGAATGAAACATATGTTAGAATGTATGTACATAATTGATATGATAATATTGCGTCACATAACCAAATTTCGTAGAAAAAGTGTAAATTATATGAAATACAGCTGAAGAGTCATGAATCAACGAAATTCAGTCGTTATGCTCTCTCTCACAACAAAAGAAACAATCATAAAAATATAACAATAAAACTTAAAACTAGTTTGGATTTACAACATCTGTAAGGTGACTAGAACGCATTTAGTCTAAATTGTACTAAACACATTACTCACTTAAACTACATCTTACATAAACGGTAGATAGCCCCATGGTGGAACCTCAACCAGAACTAAGCTCGAGTGAAAAAAGATAGCCGTTGAGCTTACGCTTAAATTCACTGAGAGACGATGACGACACAACCTCAGTAGGAAGCGAATTCCATAAATAAATACCCGCAAGGTGGAAGGACCTATGATAAGTCTCAGTTCTGTGGATGGGAATTTGAAAAGTATGCGGTAGCGCTAACCGTGACGATCGTCTAATCGAGAGATCAGCCTTGACAAAGATTTCAGAGAGGTAGCTAGGAGACATACCATTAAATATCCTATACATTTCAATACCGAGGAAATAAAGACGTCTATTTTTCACAGACAACCACCCTAGTTGATGACGGTAAGGCGTAATATGTTCATCGCGTCTCAAATTGAAGATAAACCGAATCGCACAATTGATAAGCCTCTGCAGTTTTGTATTGAGCTCATCTGTGACATCATTATAAACAAGAGAACAGTAGTCCAACAGAGGCCAAATCAATGCGGACACGAGTTTTACACGCAGTTGAAATGATAAGGAATTCTTATGAAACTTAAGCTTATGCAGCGTGAAGTGCACCCTCTTGGAGATATGGGCGACGTGGCTATCCAAAGATAGATCGGAACTCATGATGACACCCAGATTCCGCGCCTGGGTGACAAACGGAATAGAGGTACCACTAACGGAGATAAGAGGTAAATCGCTAAGATTTATTTGGTCAACATAACGCTTGCTACCAAGTATTAAAACCTTGGATTTCTTGAGATTGAGAGACAATCCATTTGTGGTCGCGTATTCAGAGATAACACCAACATCGTGCGCCACTAACTGCAAAGCAACATTCAATTGACTAAAGAGACACTTACGGTAAATTTGCGTGTCATCAGCAAAAATCAAGCGTTGGGTAAACCTAAGGAAAGTACCGATGTCGTTGATAAATAGGGAAAAGAGGAGCGGTCCCAATACTGATCCCTGAGGAACACCAGAGTTGACAGATAGCCAATCAGAGAATCCACCAACCAGATCAACAACCGCTTGAGAGCGACCAGTGAGGTACGAAAAAATTAATTTGAGGGCAAGATCGGAAAACCCTAATTTCCTCAGTTTAGTCAGAAGTAAGAGATGAGAGACAGTATCGAAAGCTTTACTAAAGTCAAAGAGGATAAGGATCAATATCTCGCCTGCATCAACACCACTCTTAATATCGTGAGATAATCTTAGAAGGGCAGACTGGGTAGGGTAACCCTTACGATAACCCGATTGACGGTCGTCGAGAATATGGTGCGAATTAATAAAGTCAACGATTTGGCGGTGCAAGACTTTTTCGAACAGCTTAGAAAGTTCACACAAGTTGGCAATAGGTGACCCGTTTCCGAAGGAGAGATAGGTGATTTGACTTTAGAGAGAAGACGCACTATAGCGCGTTTCCAAAGAGAAGGAAAATAACCCAGATTGAGACAGCAGTTAAAAAATGAGGTCAAGAGGTTACCAATATGAGGCAAGGCCGAGGCGATAGCAAACAGTGGTAATTGATCGTAACCAGAGGCAAAAGAAACAGAGGATGGAGAAACCATTAAGGAGCGTAGGTTATCATAAGATATTTCAGTAAAACTAAAATGTGGTTCAACAGGCACAATGGATAGAATGATATTGGAGAATTGAGATAGTGAACAAGAAGGATAACAATTAGAGACAGAAGAATAATGGGCATTCAAAAGGTCGCGTGAAAAAAAGTTGAGAGGTGAGGAAAGAGGCGATTTCTAAACCAAGGTTTGCAAGTTCACGCCATATCTTGGACGGATCGGAAGCCGTGCTCAATCTGTTCATATGGAATGCTCTCTGGCTCTTCGCAAATCGAGCGTGAGATGATTCCTGTAGAGCCTGTAGATATGAAAATCGAGAATGTTGCCAGATCTGCGCGCGGCATTAAAGAGACCGTTACGATGCCGAATTCGGCGAATAAGGTCATCAGTAAGCCAAGGCGCTGAGGGACGAGTCACACGAAAAGAATGAATAGGAGCATGTAGATCCAAACTAGTGGTGATATCATTGGTAATGGTGCTCAGGATGTCATCGATGTCCGACTCGCCCGGGCTCATCAGACCAAAATTACGCGGGAAAGATGA
This sequence comes from Harpagoxenus sublaevis, assembly GCA_030770355.1. Classification (NCBI taxonomy): domain Eukaryota; kingdom Metazoa; phylum Arthropoda; class Insecta; order Hymenoptera; family Formicidae; genus Harpagoxenus; species Harpagoxenus sublaevis. Next base: position 9,776 of record JASTWR010000949.1, on the reverse strand, counting down.
AGAGAGCCTAGAGGTAAGAGTTTCAACAAACATTTGCTCGTCGAATCCCTTATAGCAGCGCCGAACTAAAGTGCGATTAGTGAAGGAAGGAACCTTAAATGAATAAATTAACTCGATAAGATCATGACCATTGATAATAGTACAGTCATTTGGTAGTTTTACCTGGAAAGTTTTCCGGGAGTTTTGAAAATGGGTAATTTTATATATTTCGATGTGCTCTTTCCGAATTTCAACTTTGCCTCCTCGTATCTTTGCCGCTCGCGCCGCCATATTGGAAAAATGGCGCCTAAAAGCAGTTTCTTGACAATATCTCCTTTCCGACTCATTCTACGATAAAAACATTAATATACAAAATAAAACTAGAGAAAATTTCCTACAATTTATGTAATAACCTTTCTTTTCGTAAAATTAATAGTTTTGGCATACGAGCGCCGCAAAGTGTAGTTCAACACGCGTTTTGGCCTAAAAACTCATTTCCACACCACCTTGAGGTGGAGTAAGCGGCGCGTTTTTTTTACCGTGGTATCCCCAGTAGGCCTAGTCCACATGCAATTCACTATTTTAAAATTTAGCGCATTCTTCTTCGCTTCGCTGTTCTTGATGGACCAGGTGTTGCGAGTTCATCGTCATTAGCACTGATCGAAACGTCACAGACCGAAATTTCTTCCACATCATCCGCGATGGGATTATCAGTTTCATCGCAATCCTCTTTGTTCTCGATTTCATCATACGTTTGCTCAAAAATAGTCTCCGTTTCTTCCTCTTCGTCGCTATCTTGTGATGGAACTTGCGAGTTATCACAGGTACCACTACAATTCGTGCATATAACGGAGCACTTTAACCCAGCCTTTCTGCATCCACAGGCTTTCTGACATCTTTTTTTGCATTTGCAAGAAATAAGTTTTAACAAGCTTTCCGGAGCTGGGGGCTCGAGTGTGGTGACAGGAATTAGCCCGTTCTTGTTTTTTTTCCATCCCCATTGCTCTGCATTTTGTTCATTCCCATACCACTGCTTCGTACCATACTACGGCTTCGCGGTAGGGCACGTTTCTCACACTTTCATTCTCGTCTGCCGGGCACAGGGTTATATGAGGATCGGCCGGCACAGCCAGGGGTTTCGCTTCGCTCATACCGAATCTCTTAAGAATACGATTGATGTACGCGCTCTGATGGATAAACACCGACTTTCTTTCTCGATCGCGATCTATTTGTAGTCCTACGAAACAGCTCCCGTCGCTCTGCGTAACCTCGAATTCCTGACTTAAAATTGTTATGATACGCTCGAGAACTTCCTTAGATTTACACACAATAAGACCGTCGTCAACAAATACCGCGAGATATACTCTGACACCCTCGAAATAACCGATATATATACATTTGTCCGCACTTGTTTCTTTAAAATTAAACCGTTTCAGAAAACCGCTAAACTTACGGTTCCAGCACCGAGGTGCTTGCTTTAACCCGTATAGCGACTTATTGAGTCGACACACTACACTTTCACCGTCGCCCGCACTCTTTTCCACTTCAAGCCCTTCAGGCACCTCCATGTGAATTTCCTCGTCCAAGTTTCCGTACAGGAACGCCGTCTTCACATCGAACTGCGTGAGTTCGAGATCCTCTTGAGCGGTGAGCGCCAGCAGCAGTCGCAGAGAGTCGTATCTCACCACTGGTGAGAATGTCTCAGTGTAGTCTATCCCCTCTTTTTGTTGAAATCCTCTTGCACAGAGGCGAGCTTTGTAGCGATACACACTCCCAGTTGTGTCTCGCAATTTCTTAAACACCCACTTGGAGTCTATAGTTTTCTTCTTTTCTTGTTTCGGAACGATTGTCCAGGTGACGTTTCTACGGTGTGCTTCCAATTCCTCGTGAATTGCTTCGACCCACTTCGCTGATTCTGGCCCGGTAGTAGCTTCTTTAAAGTTCGCGGGAGGTTCGTACTCTGCCATGTTTATTTCGTATTGGTCGTACCTCACCGGCATTCGCAGTAGTTCTCGCCTACGAAGTTGGCGGGGTTCGGCTTGCGGTGGCTGCTGCTCTTCAACTCCAATTTCTGCCGGTACGTTATCGACCGCAAGTTCTTCTGGCTCGTTTTCGACTGCTGGGTCCTCTGGTACTTCTTGCACCGGATCTTCCTGTTCTGGTTCGTTGTCGTCTACGTTAAATTCCCCCATCGGTATTTCTTCGCTCTCGACTTCTTTTCCGACAGGCTCGATCGGACCGCACACCTCATGGAACACCACGTTCCTTGACACCGTTACACTTCTTGTCTCAGGATTGTAGATCCTATAGTTAGTAGAGTCTCCTTCGTACCCCACAAACAGCACTTTCTTCGACCTCGCGTCGAACTTTCTTGTGAATTGTTTGGGCACATGCACAAAAGCTTCCGATCCAAACACCTTGACATGTCTCAGATCGGGCTTTTCTCCCGTCCAGAGCTCACACGGCGTTTTCCTTCCTCTTCTTTCCGACGACAGCACTCGATTCTGGATGTACACCGCTGTGTTTACTGCTTCCGCCCACAGGAACGTTGGTAGATTCTTCGCCTTCAGCATCGTGCGCGCGCACTCGACAATTGTGCGATTGTCTCTTTCTGATTTACCATTTTGTTCTGGCGTATACGGTGCACACGGTTCAAAACGTATTCCATGTGTTGACAGATACTGTTTCATCCTGTCGTTGCAATACTCCCGGCCGTTGTCGGACCGCAGCACCTTCATTGGGCGACCGAATTTGTTCGCGATCATCCTCTCGTATTCTCTGAAGCGATCGAACACGTCCGACTTATGTTTCAAAAAATATACGTGACGGAACCCGGAAGCATCGTCGATGAAAGTCACGAAGTAACGCGCTCCTCCTGGTGAGTTCTCCGACATGGGTCCGCACACGTCGCTGTGCGTGAGCTCACCCGGTTTCGTGCTGACTTCTTTGTTTTCTTTCTCGAATGGCAGTCTGTGTGCCTTGCCTAACTGACAAGCGTCGCAGAAAAAGTCTCTCTCGTTCTTGACCTTGACTCCTTCCACGAGCTCCCTTTTAACTAGATCACACAACGCACGTTTGTTCAGGTGTCCTAGGCGCTCGTGCCAGACCTTTAGACTCGTCGTGGTCACGTTCACTTTGCCTACGTTTCGCGCACTTTTCACACGAAAAAACATTCTGTAGATCTCGTTAGACTGCTTAACTCCAGTCGCCACGATCTCACCTCTGTCCATCATGTCCACACGATCACCCGCGAATTTCACTTCAAGTCCTTTCGAGGTGCAAACACCGACGGAAAAAAAGTTGCTGCGCACTGCTGGTACATAGAGCACGTTTTCGATTCGCGCCTCGCTCCACACACCGTTCACGAGTTTCTCGATTGTCACAGTGCCTTCGCCGGCCACCTCGCACGCGCGGTCATCGCCGACCGATATCGCCGTGCCTCTCTCCGGACGAAACTCTGAGAGCCACTCGCGTCGAAACGTAACGTGTCTAGAAGCGCCGCTGTCGGTATACCAGACATCTCTTTTGTCCATTTTGAGCCATCTATTTTTCAATTCCGCACTCGGCCCACTGCTGTACCTGACCCGACTGCTCGCTCACCGAACTTGCGGCAATAAACGCGCACCCACGTGTCTCGCTCTCACCGCCGCCGTCTTTCTTTTCGCCGCCGTCTTTCTTTTGTTTCCGCGTCGGACATTCGCGCGCGTAATGCCCCTTTTCTTGACAGACAAAACACTCGACGTTTTTCTTTTTCTTCTCGCGCCGCGCTTTCTTCTCTTCTTTGCTCTTCGAGTCTTCTTTCTTTTTCGAACCGCTAGCCTCTCCGCCGCTGATTCGAACTGCCGCAAACGCCGCTATCTCGCTTCCTTCAGCATCCAAACGACTTTCCTCCTTGATGAGACGTTCTTGCAGGTTTTCTAGGGTTTGCCGAGCCGGATCGACGCTGTCCCACGCTGTCTGCAAGGTGCTGAACTTCGACGTTAGGCTGGCCAGAATTTTCGCCATGACTGTTAAGTCGGACACGTTTTCTCCGAGATCCAGAAGCTGCCTCGCCATATTTCGGATTTTCGCCACATGTTGTACAGCTGTATCCGTGGGGCTCATTCGGTATTCGTGGAATCGTTGCATTAGCAAGAGCTTGTTCGCTGCCGAGTTCTGTTGATGAATCCTCGCCAGACCGTCCCACATCTCCTTTGCAGTCGTGCAGACCAGCAGGCTCTCGAGATGTTTGTATTCTAGGGACTTCGAAATGAGGTACATGGCCTTGGCGTTGTCCTTTACCCACGCCTTCATCAACTCGTCTCGATCGGCCGCCGGCCTCGCCCTCGTGCCATCCACGACTTCGTAGACTCCGCACGCTGTCAATGCTGCGCTCACTTGGAATTTCCATCCGAGGAAATTCGTTCCGTCGAACTTGGGCACTTGCCCTACCGAAAATTCGTCCGGCATTTTCGCACTTCCTACTCGCTCGCGTGACTTTTCTCGATCTTACGCGACTCTGATAACAATGGCCGACTTTTGCCTCGTGTCCCTTTGTTTTCTGCCTGAATCTCACAATGTCTAGCAAGCCCTATCGCACTGGACTCGTCGCTGGGCTCATAACCTGTTGAACTGATAGTACGATTGTTCGGCCTTCGCTGTCGACATTCGTTAGGAGAGTGAAGAAAAAGGAACACCTTATTAAGCAAAATGAACTTTTATTATGTCGTCGTGATACGAGCTGGTACACGATCGACAACAAGACTGGTTAGCAACTACGCGCTCGGAGACGCTCGGCTCGCGGCAGCGACACGTTCGTGCGGACTCGGGACCGCCCGCCACGCGCATGATCGGACACAAAAATGCACATGCTAGTCAGGCATACTCAACAGAAATTAATCTGTTTGATGAAAAAAATGGAATAAATTATTCTATGAAATTGTCTTCAGAAGATACTGCGAGTGCAAAGAATGGTAAATAATTGATGATACAGGTTATGTAGGTAGTATTCTATTTGCTGTGTAATTATGATCAAATAAAAGTTGTAGGTAAAATAATGGCATAAAACTCAATAATTAAAGTTAAAATAAAAAAACTCGTTTGTTATTCACACTTGGCACTCGCACATCTCGCATCATCGGCTATATTGCAATTTTATTCTAAAGCTGCGTTCGGGGAGCTTGCTATCGCCATCGCGCTATTGGCTCCCCGAACGTAGTTTATAGCGTTTGCATTTATAGCGTTAATAGCGTCTCCCCGAATGCACCCATAGTGTAACAGAGATTCGCCAAGAATCACGTGATCGTGAGATTACGCTGATTGGTCAGAGTAAACTGTGCTCTGCCATATTGAATTATACATAGCGACAACGCGAGTGACACATGTGTTTCGTTGTCCTCTTGTAGAGGTTAGTACATTTTACTTTGACGTATTGTTATTATTTATGGACTTTTACTTAATAAATTATTTTTCAACGATGAGATACATTTTACTTCGCCAGTGTATAAATAACCAAATTAAATTTTCTTAATTAACGAAAACTGGCAATCACTCCTGACGGTCACAAACGTCAGGACTCTTTAGACCGAGAATCCGGTCCTTCTATCAAAACGCTTAAAATTAAGCACCTTAAATTAAGATGGAAAAATTCCCTCTCCCTTCCCTAATTAAATCGATATCGATTTAATATTAAAATCACTGTAAAAACTTATTGCGAAAAATATTACCCCAGCCAGGGTTCGAACTTGGAATCTCCCGCATTCCGTTCGGGTGTCTTAACCAATTCGACTACCGGGGCATGTGGCAATATTTATCGCAATAGTACATCTAAACAATCATAAGATGGAACACCGATATTTTACGTCGACGGTGTATATTCAACGATGAGATACATTTTACTTCGCCAGTGTATAAATAACCAAATTAAATTTTCGTCGATTAAGAAAATTTAATTTTTTATTTATACACTGGCGAAGTAAAATGTATCTAATCGTTGAATATACACCGTCGACGTAAAATATCGGTGTTCCATCTTATGATTGTTTAGATGTACTATTGCGATAAATATTGCCACATGCCCCGGTAGTCGAATTGGTTAAGACACCCGAACGGAATGCGGGAGATTCCAGGTTCGAACCCTGGCTGGGGTAATATTTTTCGCAATAAGTTTTTACAGTGATTTTAATATTAAATCGATATCGATTTAATTAGGGAAGGGAGAGGGAATTTTTCCATCTTAATTTAAGGTGCTTAATTTTAAGCGTTTTGATAGAAGGACCGGATTCTCGGTCTAAAGAGTCCTGACGTTTGTGACCGTCAGGAGTGATTGCCAGTTTTCGTCGATTAAGAAAATTTAATTTGGTTATTTATACACTGGCGAAGTAAAATGTATCTCATCGTTGAATATACACCGTCGACGTAAAATATCGGTGTTCCATCTTATGATTGTTTAGATGTACTATTGCGATAAATATTGCCACATGCCCCGGTAGTCGAATTGGTTAAGACACCCGAACGGAATGCGGGAGATTCCAGGTTCGAACCCTGGCTGGGGTAATATTTTTCGCAATAAGTTTTTACAGTGATTTTAATATTAAATCGATATCGATTTAATTAGGGAAGGGAGAGGGAATTTTTCCATCTTAATTTAAGGTGCTTAATTTTAAGCGTTTTGATAGAAGGACCGGATTCTCGGTCTAAAGAGTCCTGACGTTTGTGACCGTCAGGAGTGATTGCCAGTTTTCGTCGATTAAGAAAATTTAATTTGGTTAAATTATTTTTATTGCATTATTAAATGCTTTGAATTAATTGTTGCATAATTTTTGCACAGAATTTAGACTCGCTATGCCAAACAATTGTGCTGCAAATCGCTGTACTAACAACAATAATAAAGGTTACTCTGTATTTAATTTTCCTTCTAACGAAGATTTTCGAATAAAAATGGATATAGCAGCTTTTGGAAAGAGCTCCGATTGGTGACCCACAGCTTCTTAAAGAATTTGTGAGGTGAGTGATAGAAATTAATTTCTATTAGTTTATTATCAGTTCTGTAAAGGGAATAGAGTTTTTAATAACTATAGTGTTTCTAATTTACATTTGTCCTATTTCTCGGTCCTGTAATATTTGTTTAATATTTCAGGTTTATTTCAATTTAATCGATGTACAGTTTGTTGTGCTGGACAGAAGCAACTACGTAAAGATGCCATACCATGTCACTTCTGTGTGTGCTCGTATGATATAAGGAGGCTAAATGAAAAAATCAACTGAGAAAGAAGTCCATAAAGCCACTTGAAACTGCAGACCACGCGTATTGTTCAGAAAGTCCAGCAAAGAAGTCAATATTATATACAACATCACACATTGTTGATTCTATTTTCTAGACACAAGATAATATCATCTTCCAGGATTCCTGGGTAGAATAATATATTCTCAATTTTTTTAAATAATATTTCTGTACCATAATTTTGAATTGATATTAAATAAAATATACAGGTACTTAATAAAAAAAATTTTATTTTTCTATTTCACCAAAATCCTATTAATAGTATGTACATCTATTTAACATTTAAAGAGAAATTGCGCAACATGGGGAATCTACTTAATAACATAGAAAAAATAATATACTTAATAATATACTTAATAATATATGTAATTTGAAATTAATTACATTGTTCGTTTATTCGATTGAAATTAATTGTTAATCACTCTCAACAATAGTAACTAAAATAGGAGGTAAAAACTTCTTTGCTGAACTTTCTGAACAATACGCGTGGTCTGCAGTTTCAAGTGGCTTTATGGACTTCTTTCTCAGTTGATTTTTTTATTTAGCCTCCTTATATCATACGAGCACACACAGAAGTGACATGGTATGGCATCTTTACGTAGTTGCTTCCGTCCAGCACAACAAACTGTACATCGATGAAATTGAAATAAACCTGAAATATTAAACAAATATTACAGGACCGAGAAATAGGACAAATGTAAATTAGAAACACTATAGTTATTAAAAACTCTATTCCCTTTACAGAACTGATAATAAACTAATAGAAATTAATTTCTATCACTCACCTCACAAATTCTTTGAGAAGCTGTGGGTCACCAATCGGAGCTCTTTCCGAGAGCTGCTATCCATTTTTATTCGAAAATCTTCGTTAGATGGAAAATTAAATACAGAGTAACCTTTATTATTGTTGTTAGTACAGCGATTTGCAGCACAATTGTTTGGCATAGCGAGTCTAAATTCTGTGCAAAAATTATGCAACAATTAATTCAAAACATTTAATAATGCAATAAAAATAATTTATTAAGTAAAAGTCCATAAATAATAACAATACGTCAAAGTAAAATGTACTAACCTCTACAAGAGGACAACGAAACACATGTGTCACTCGCGTTGTCGCTATGTATAATTCAATGACTACGTTTACACGGCGGCTTATAAGCCGAAGTTATAACTGCCGTATACTATCCGATCCAAAACTGTTCTTCTTTTTATCAATATGATCACTTAAATATGAGCCCCTTTCATACTTTAAACATTTGAATTAATCTCTTTTGATATATACATACTAGAATAAAGTATAGTTTAAAATCAAAAGAAGCTCTTATTTAAATAATCATTGTGATCAAAAGAAGAAACGTTTTGGATCGGATAGTATACGGCAGTTATAACTTCGGCTTATAAGCCGCCGTGTAAACGTAGTCAATATGGCAGAGCACAGTTTACTCTGACCAATCAGCGTAATCTCACGATCACGTGATTCTTGGCGAATCTCTGTTACACTATAGGATCTCTACTGTGAAACAATGCCCCTAAGGTAATTAGATTCATAAGATGAAGCAAGGTTACAATTTAAGTCGCCAGTAATAATAATGTTTTTATAACTATGTATAAATGTAGTAAGTGCATCGATATAATTACTAAAATTTTTGCCTTTCGGTCTGCGGTACATAGTGGTGAATAAGAGAGGCTTGCGCGTGCCATAACGGATGTCAAGAATGAGATATTCAGGTGCATTCGAGAAGGCGGAAGGCGACGACGCCAGAACGCGCGCCCGCAATGATTCATGCACGTAACAAGCCACACCACCTCCCTTTCTGCCCTCTCTTGTCTACACGCAACAAATAATAGCCAGAGATACGCACTAGATCATCGGAAATATGTGAGTGAAGCCAGGTCTCAGAAATTGAGATAATGTGAAAAAATTTAAACGATAAGAAGGCCTGAATTGACTCAAGATGAGCAGGAAGGGAGTTAGCATTGAAGTGAGCGATCGCGAGACAATCGTGCGAAGCAGACGGAACACGGCCAGCATCAACCATAAGTCACTGAAACCCCGCTAAATCGGCCTCAGTAGTAATCAGAATTGGAGATTGACCATGGTCCCTACGGACAAAGATCTGGCCGTCTTTGCACCACACATGCTTAAAAGATAACTGCTTGGCCTTAACTCGAGTCCGGCGCAACAAATTATAAATATCCGTAGGAAGTAGTTCGTTTATATAAATATGCCCTGGGACATCTTTAGAGAAAACATCGCAAACAGTCGTCGACGTTTGCAGCGCATAGCACTGAGAATATAGTCGCGAATCTTTCGCGACTTAAGTACAATAATTGATCGCCGTCTGACAGCAGTGACAGCACGATCGGAAGCAGAAACAGTGCTAGGCGCCACACCACGCATCGCAGACACGTCACTACCCCCCACGTCACGAGTCTAGAAGCAAGCTGCGGTGTACCCAGCGCGCGAAAAACACTAGTGACAAGCTGTTCCGATGTGTCGGTCAGAGAACTTGGTATCCCGGAAATAATAATATCC
>JASTWR010000948.1:0-67732 GCA_030770355.1 Harpagoxenus sublaevis | reverse complement strand
GGACGGGGGAGTGCCGGATTCCTACCGGCTAAAACCCCGCGGGGATCCTTCTCGGCGCGTTTGGTGTGAGGGAGCCCCGGGAAACGCCATGATTCTTCCGGGACTCCCCCCGCGCCATGCCCGTAAGGGCACCTGTCCTGGGGGGGGAAGCTAGTCCTCCCCCCCTAGCCTATGAGGCTGCCGCTTCTGTTGTAGCGGACCGGGGGGATCCCCGCCCCGGCCCGCCACCCGTCACATTGGGGGGGTTTTTGGTTGCGAGCGCGCGGGAGCCCCCGCTCGCGCGCCCACACCCCCATCCGTTCCCCCCCAAGTGGGGGGAGGACTGCTCCTTCTCGTATCCGAGCCCCCCCGCTCCCCCCCCCGTTTGGGCGGGGGTGGCGGGCGGGGGGGGGCTGACCTTCCGGGTGGGAACGGACGATGATTGCCGGTCGGGGAGAGGCAGGCCCAAATGCGTGGGCCCGCAGCCGTCTCGGCGCTCCCCCCCCCCATGCCTAATAGCGGGGGGGAGCGGGCCTCCAACGAACGGTAAGGCCCGCAGCGACCGAGGCAAACCCTCGCCGGCCACCGACCGTCCCCTCACTAGCGTCAGCTGTCCCCCCCAGACGAGGGGGACAGGACGCGGGGGTCGCAGCGCCGCCGTTTTAGCGGCAGCTGCGGCCCGCCGTCGTCGCCGCCGCCGTCGCCCCCAGACGGGCGACGACGGCGCAGTAGTGCGCGCCGCCGCGTCAGCGGCGGCGACGACCCCCCTACGCCCCCCGCGCTTCCCGCCCTGTTACGGGCCGTGGCGCGGGGGGCGTCCGTACGCGTCGGGCGGCGGCGCTGGTCGCGCCGCCGCCGCTGTCGTCGCGGCGGCGGTGGCGGTGGTCGCCCACCCCCGCCGCCGCCGTCACCGCCGCTGTCGGGAGGGGGGTCTACCTTCCCCCTCCTGATCCTCTCGGCTGCCTCCTTCCGCGACATTACGCTGCCGCAGAAGGAGACAAAGGCCGACCATTTGACCTCTCCCTGTGGTCCGACCACCGCCTCGACGATGGCCGGCAGGGAGAGGTCTCCTCCTATCTCCGCCCGGAGAACACGACGCAGCTCTTCCCACGCCGGACAATGCTCCAGCGTGTGCTGCGCCGCGTCCGTCGCCTCCGGGCAGTGGTGGCAGCCGGTGGTGCTCTCCTTCCCAATACGGCACAGGTACTCCCCGAAACAACCGTGTCCCGAGAAGACCTGCGCCGCATGGAACGTCAGTCCGCGTCCCCTTCTGAGTTCCAGCCATTCCCGTAGGAATGGCTGGATTGCCTCACGGACCCTCCTCCCCGCCTGCTGTGGGAGCGTGAGCATGGCGCTCCACTCCCGGAGGAGGGTCTCCTTGGCTCGGCGCTTCAGCAAGGCCCTCGCCCTGGGCACGACTATGCCCCCCCCCCCGATTCGATCTCCCTTATCCTCCGGTAGGTTCTCATTTGAGAACCCGCCAAGAGATCGATCGGGGGAATGCCGGCGAGGACCGTCGCCCCCACGTGGGATACGGTCCGGTACGTCCTGGCCGACCTGTTCGCTATGATGCGCTGGGCGGCCCTCAGTTGCCTGCCTAGGCGGTCATTCTGCACGACCTCCTCCGCCCAGACAGGCGCTCCGTAGAGGAGCACCGAGTGGACGACCGACGCATATAAGCGACGCACCCGCCCGCCGGCGCCGCCCAGGTTGGGCAACAGCCTGGCCAGGCAGTTTGCCATGGTCATGGCTTTTGGCACCGTACGGGCGATGTGCTCGCTGAAGCTGCCCGTCTCGTGTAGCCACACCCCCAAATATTTGAGTTGGGGGGTGGCCGGGACGCGGACTCCCTCAACATAGATGCTGGGCCTCGTTTCCGGGGGCGGGCCCCGCAGAGCGCGGTTGAAAAACCACGTGACTTGCGTCTTCTGCGGGGCCACCCTGAGGCCCAGCTCCCTCACTTTGCGCACCACCGTGGCTGCCGCCGCATTGGCCAGTCCGGCCACTTTCTGCCAGCTCCCCCCGCCGACGACCAGGTACACGTCGTCCGCGTACCCGGACAACCAACAGCCGGCGGGGAGAATAGCCCGCAGGACCAGGTCGTAGCCGATGTTCCATAGCAGAGGTCCCAGGACGGACCCCTGCGGAACACCGCGCTCGATGCGTCGCAGGCTTGCGACATGATGCCCCGCAGCCGCTCTACCTTTTTGTCAATGTCGAGGCCCCCCCCCCTCACCGACGCGCGCGGCGCTCTCGTCATCGCCCCAAGTGAGGGCGATGACCGCCGCCCGCAACCGATCGGGCTCCAACTTCTTGACGGCCCATCTCCGTCGGGACGCCTTGTTTGCGCGGCGCCGGGCCAGCACGTCCTGGGGGGCTGCAGATATCTCTATTTCTATCTGCCGATGGTCCGACAGGGTTTCCCTGCGGACCATCACCCCCCAGCTGCGTATCATGCGCGCGGCAGGGGGGGAGGCCCACGTGAGATCCACGATGGACACCCCCTGCCGGCGCACGCACGTGCTACGGCGGCCTGTGTTTATCAAGCACAGGCCCAGGCCCGACGCCCACCCCTCCAAGGTACGCCCTCTTGGGTTCGCGGCGGGGGAACCCCAAAGGGAGTTCTTGGCGTTAAAGTCCCCCGCCACGATAACCCGTCCCGCCGTCGCGAGGAGGTGCCTGCGGACGCACGCGTCCAAGTCGTGCAGCACCCCCTCAAACTCGGCGAGACTCCACCTCGGAGGCTGCCACCCTCCCCTTACCCCGCGGACCCCCGCGCCCTAAGTGCATGCTCCCCTCCTTTGCCCCCGCGGACCTCCTCGCCCTAAGTGCACACGCCCCTCCCTTGCCCCGCGGACCTCCTCGCCCTAAGTGCACACGCCCCCTCCCTTGCCCCGCGGACCCCGCGCCCTCCGGGCATGGAGTACCCCGCGGCGCCGAAACCCCTCGCCCCGCTCCCCCCTCGCCCACATTTGGTCGGAAACCGGTGACTCCCTCCTACTCGCATCGCGACGAGAATGTTCGCGCGAACTTCTTATTAGTCGTAACGCGTGCCACTGTCGTTATCTGCATTAGTCGCGCATTTGCAATTCTCGCGGTAATTATTCCAACAATAATTATTAGGGCACAATACCCGAAATATTCAACTAGAATATTCTCGGGTAAGCCATACGTTTTCGCCAAACTGTCGGCGGCCTTGACGCTCGGTCGCGAGCCGGGCCGCGCGTACACAGTTTTTTCTACCCAGACTCGCGCTCAACAGTCGTGCGACCCATTATCCTCGCTGTTGCTGAGTCTATTTTGGTGCGACTCGAAAACATATTATTCCGAACGTCGGAATTCGTACAAACATATTGCCATCGATCGAATATTATTTGTCGGCACTGGTTCCGGATATTAAACATTTAGCGCTCTTGTAAGGGTCCGAATATAATCGTGTCATACTAAGCGCTTCTGTCGTATGGTCGCTCGAGTCGTATGGCTCATGTCGTATAGTTGCTCGCGTCGTATACCGGTGTCGTAAGTAGACGCTGGCGACGTAGATTGTGCTCGCGTCGTACGCCGTAGTCGTAGAGTCATATACCACGTGTCGTAGCGCCGCCCGCGACACATCGTCGTGTCGCATACTTCGTGTCGGGGCGCCGCGCGTGACACATCCTCGTGTCGTAGACCGCGCGTCGTAGCGCCGCCAGTAACGCATCCTTGCGTCACATACCGCGTGTCGTGACACAGCACGCAGCACAGTCTCGCGTCGTATACCCCGAGTCGTAACGTCGCGCGTAACACATCCCTGCTGGAACACCGATCCAGCGCAACGATAACTCGAGTGAGTTTCTCGTCGTAACCGGTTAACCTGCGCCAGTCAGCGATATTATATTGTTATTACTCTTAGATTACATTATTGAAAAATATATTCTCGCGACCATCTTCCTGTAATTAATCTTTCGTTATTGGATAGCTATCGTGCTTGAGTCTCGTTTGCTTGCGCTTGGTGTCGTTTCGTTGATCACCGTTCCCATTCATCATGAGTGGGGCCCAGAGAACTAAGCGCGAATTGTGCGTGCGGAGGATGAAGAAGATTCATGATCTCTCAATGCTCGCGGTGGAGAATGTCGCGCAGAGACCGAATTTCCTCGTTCGATACCCCACCGTGTCTAAGTTGATCGAGGATTTTGAGACAACACATCTCAAAATAATTCAAAACGCCTTGGATGAGGAGTTCACCGTAGGAGATGCTATCCGCCTGAATTTCGATCAGATGCGCTTCGCGGTAATCGGGCGGTACGAAAAGTTCGTTGGTGCCGATCGAGCAACCACCTCGAGCCCTCAGGCCCCGATTCAGACGTCATCTATCCGACTACCCAAAATTTCGCTTCCGCAGTTCTCGGGGGATCTCGCTCTTTGGCCTTCGTTCATCGCGCTATATAACACCGCCATTCACGAGAATCAGAACATCTCCGCTATGGAAAAGTATTAATATTTGTTGGCCTCGCTAAAAGGGGAAGCGCTCAACGTCGTGAAGAACCTCCCTCTTTCCGCGGATAATTACGCGATAGCCTACGACTCGTTAGTTTTGCGATACCAAAGCAAACGGAATCTGGCAGATTATCACGTAGATTTAATGCTGAACGCCAAGCCGTTAAAATCAGAGTCGGCCGCGTTCTTGCGCACGCTGTTGGATAACTTTATCGAGAATACGCGGGCATTGAGCCTGTTAGAGTTTCCCACGGACTCTTGGGACTATTTACTTCTCAAATTCCTACTAGAAAAACTTCCGCGTTCACTTCGTGAGAAGTTCGAATCCGAACACCGGGCGGAGGAGATACCGAAATACACGCAGCTTACAAAATTCCTCTCGGATCTGTGTCGAGTTCTCGCGTCCGTATCGGGCTCCTCAAATATTTCGCTCAAATCGCAATCGCCTTCGCCGAAAGAATCCGCGCCGTTTTCGTCGTTTGCAACTAGAACTGCCGAGTGCCCGGTGTGCAAAGAACAGCACCTCGTATTCAAGTGTCCTCGATTCTTGAATTTAGCTCCCAGGGAGAGACATTCAACGGCAAAAACCGCGAATTTGTGCCTGAATTGCCTTCGCGCGGGTCATGGCGTTAACAACTGCCCGTCGACGTGGGTGTGTCAATCGTGTAAGGCCAAGCATCATACGCTTCTGCATTTCGAGCGGAGTTCGAGCTCGATGAGTGGACCTTCCTCTGAAGCAGACTCGGAAAAGAACCTTTCACATGAAAGCGATGAGCCCATCGTCACAATGACTAGTGTGTCGAAATCTAACTCGATCGTATTGTTGTCGACTGTACAGGCGGAAGCTCTCGACGTCCACGGGAATCCTTTCCCTGTTCGCATCCTATTAGACAGCGCTAGCCAGTCGAACTTCATCACCGAACACTGCGTGCAACGGGGTGGTTTCAGATGCACAAAAGGTCGCGCAATGGTTAGGGGCGTAAGTAACAGCAGAGCGGCTGCCATTCGAGGCAATACTTCTTTGGTGATCCGACCGCAGGGTAATAGTAACTTTCGCATTCCGATAGAAACCAAGATTCTCCCACGCATCTCACCTCAACTGCCTAGTCGTCCAGTGGAGAAGCAGTCTTGGAAACATTTAGAAAGATTAAAACTCGCTGATCCGCAATATCATAGACCTGGTCCCGTTGACATTTTGATCGGAGCTGAAGACTTTACGTCATTACTCCGGGACGGTCGTCGTGTGGGAAAGAAAGGTGAACCCGACGCATTCAACACCATCTTTGGATGGGTACTAGTGGGCTCGGTGTCATCCCGTCCACCACAGACTTTTTGTTCGTTTATAACTTGCGGCTCAGCTGACACTTTCAATAATAGAGTCAGACGATCGAAGCAAGTGAGCCCACTGCTCCATCTTCGTTAAAGAAAAATGGATTCCCTTCACAGACTAAAAGTCGTGAAAAATGTAGCAATTTAGTAGCATACCTTTGTACAAAGGACAACACTCGTTGTGGCGATTCGCGCCAAATAACTACAAGTAGCTTCTCTATACATGGATGTTGTTGTTTGAAATCAGAATCTAGAGCTAGAGATGAATTTACGCAGGATAAAGTGGGGAAGTCCTGTATCTTCTATCGTTATTAATATTAGTAGCAAGTCGTAGTTGTTTCGTTCTTAATAGATTTAGTCATTAGATAGTATCGTTTAGAATACAAGTCCACTGTTCTTGTAGATTTAAATCAAATTTGCTTAATAGTATTTTCGTTGTAGATCAAGTCGGATCTCATTCGGCTTGATATCTCGTAAAACTCGTTTAATCTTGCTGCTTCGCAAAAGATATCAATAGATTAGAGCGTAGACCTGGTTGCTCCAAGACACCTCCGAGCTTTTCCCCCTTCTTGGATCCAACCGGACTCCTCAGGGTGGGCGGTAGATCGGTCTTCCCCCCTTCTTGGATCCAGCCGGACTCCTCAGGGTGGGCGGTAGATCAGTCACGGTTGTCGTTCTCAAGGAGTAACTCCAGTCAAGCTTATAGTTGTTCGTTTGATATATGGGCGGTTCGCTTGGAACTCTCAACTTCATAGTCGAAATAGTTTCCTCGCTCTGAGGCGCTTCATAGCTGGGCGTGACCGTTGCTCACCGACACAAGGTGACTGCGGCACCCGTCTTGTGGAAACTCGTCGAGAGTTTGACAGTCGTATGCAAGCCGCCTCAGAGCGGGAAAATCCCAAATCGTCACTCTACCCTCCTCTCGCGCTACATTCGGTGGCCTTTGGAAAACGGATAGAGTAGTAAACGTATAGTGGGAGCTCAGATGCTCACCTTTGGAAAATTTAGCACGCTTATAGCGCCAATAGAAGCCATCCTGCACTCCAGGCTCCTATATCCTACTAGTTTTGACCTCAACGACTCCTGGACATCCTCCTATCTTCGAAATCTTCGTAGATAGTCCATTTGGATCTAAAACCGGTGCCGATAGGTAGATTTGATCGATGGCAACCGGTGCAACACATGCACCAACATCTTTGGAATCGTTGGCATGACGAGCCTTACAACCTCGGCAGCAACGACCAAAATGGCTAAGATCGTCGCCTGACGCGGTACAAAAGGGACGTCGGTCCTATTAAAGTATTAGAACGTTTCTCCCTCGCAGTGAAGGCGAGAACGAATAGTCGTATCATGCCCGGGTCGCGACGGCATCTTTCGGGTCGCCATAGTGGGGACAGCGGATGGCTCTCTCACTCGTCCTCTGGCGAAATTGTGTCCCTTGCCGATGGACAATTTACCAGAGGACGACCAATAAGTATAGAAAATACGTCGTATTTTGGTGGGCGGTATGTTCGGCGTATCGCCTTGTATGTATATACTCTTTTGTATTTTATTTTGCTCTTTGCTTTTGTTCATTATAGAATTATTAGAATTACTGTATTAGACTCGTTTAACATATATTTAATTATTAATTTGCTATTTGTTAACGTTCGCGAGACGTCGGTGGATCGCGATAAGGACAATTTTGAATTTATGCGACTCACCAATTGGTGCTGCCATCGTTTATCCACCGACGGCAGCGATTACCCCCAAAAAGGGAGCAAATACTCGCTCGCGGCTCACGTTCCAGAACCGCGAGACACTCATCGCCAGACTCTCGTCGCAAGAAGTCTAAATTCGCGCACGAAGTTTCGGGACGCCCGATCGCGATCTCCCCCTCTCTCTTGGGGACCGATCTTTCACCTGCCTCGCCTGCTTGCGCTTTTGCCTGCTTTGTGCCTGCTTTTGTGCCTGCTTGTGCCTGCCTTTGTGCCTGCTTGCCGTCCCGCGGATCCCGCTGCATTCGCCTGCACTCTGGACCGGACGAATCCGACCACCAGGAGACGGAACGGGGACAGGACGAGAATCGGCGGAGCCTACCGGGAGACGACGGGCGCCCAAACGGTGAGTCGCTTTCGTTTTCGCTTGCATACGCATTCCTTATTTTCTTGCTTTATCGCAATTAGTAGCGAGGGGATTATAATTATCCCCCTCTGGTCCTTCGAGCAAAACTATAGAAAATCTCGCCCCCCGGGGATAGCATTAATACCCCCCCGCTCACTGTCAGATATAATTTTTGTGTTATAATGCAAAAAATATTTAGATTTAATTTTATCAGATATATTTGATAGTCATTATTAGAGAAAGAGAGAGAGAGAGAGAGAGAGAGAGAGAGAGGACGCGAGCGGGGAACGCGAGCGGGGAACGCGAGCGGGGAACGCGATCGTGACCGCGAGAAAGAGCAATACGTACGATAGATATAACCTCGCGACTCTCGCACAGGGTGTATCCCAGGAACCAGCCATCCGCAAGGCGCGAACTCTGTCACTCCAGCACTGCACTTCGTTCGGAGTGTTCGGACGCGACGACGCGGACGGAATATTTCTCGACGACGCGGACGTCTAAAGCGGCCCATTACATGTACGAGTTTGATTCGCGAGCCGGACTCAAACGTTTTTCACCACACACACACTCCCGAATAGTCCCGAAATTTGGCTCGTCGGACGCCGAGCCCATCTCGTAACATCTCACCCACGAACGAGCAGAAACCGAGCCGAGCCGGACTCGCCAGGACTCGCGACGTGTATGGGCCGCTTTATGGTTAGTGTTTACATACATCTCGACGACGCGGACGTCTAAAGCGGCCCTTAACATGTACGAGTTTGATTCGCGAGTCCGACTCGGCGAGCTTGATTCGCGAACCGGACTCGACCGTTTTTCACCACACACACCCACACACACTCCCGAATAGTCTCGATTCTATAAACGTTTATCCCGTTGATCTAAGTTCGACGACGCGACGCGGACGTCTAAAGCGGCCCATAACATGCGTACGTTTCATTCACGAGCCGGACTCAAACGTTTTTCACCACACACACACTCCCGAATAGTCCCGAAATTTGGCTCGTCGGACGCCGAGCCCGTCTCGTAACATCTCACCCACGAACGAGTGGAAACCGAGCCGAGCCGTGTATGGGTCACTTTACTGTTATGTTTACTTCTGTCACCTCACATGTGATCGATTGATCGAACTAACGCATCTCTACGCGTAGAGACTAAAGCGCCGCATAACGGCAAGGGTATGAACGCCACAAGAAAATCAGACCCCCCAGCAGCGCCGCCGCGCCGTGGCGAACAAAGCAAACGGAGAACGACGTCGACGTATCTTAAATGAAAATTTCACACTTTATCCTATGCATCGTAATATCTCCGCTTGTAGGGCACGTAGCGGAAAAATAAAAACACTTTTCTTATATAAATTTGTCCAAGCTTTACGATAAGCCTAGTTAGAACTTCATCCGTTCACTGGTTATCGAGATCTAAAAATCTCGGGTACTCGCAACTCGTCGCGTCGCGTATATAGAGCCACGGCTGTCTCGCTCCGCGCGTACTTGGCGCGAGACACTACCGTGTCTCTTGATCTATCAAAAAACATATAATTAGTGAGTCTCAGAATAATTTTTATAATATCCCTTACTCTAAACATTTATCTTTTATAAGGCCTTAAGTAATCTGCTTAGTACTAATTTTTGATTGCTTCACGCCACTTTTGAACCACGTGCCTTTTCACCTCGCTGGAAACAAGCATTCTGAAACGGCTAAAAGTAGATCAAGGTTTATAAATTATTGTTTCACGTCGCGTTTAATACATATGCTATATATCTAATGTGTGCGCGCTACGCTTTTTTCACCATCATTTATTTCGTCAAAATCTACGTTGAATCTAAAACGCGAATTTGGAAATTTAATTATTGAAATTCGAGGGATTTCAATCTTTGATGAAAAATCTACAAATGATAAAATCACGCGCGATAAAATCAACAGGTATTCGCGGAATATGATAGTGTTCGTTTCCAAAAAATCAAAAATCTTACTTAATATCTCTGTTTTTGACGAGACGTATCTGTTTGGCGTGTTATGCGCCGTACGAAGAAACGAAGAGATGTAATACGTCCAATGAAGTAATTCAGGACAAATCAAATCCGAAGCCGAGGATAAGAAGGAAAAAGAGTAAGAAATAAGAGAGAGAAAGAGAAATTCAGGGTAGACGAGTGGGGTGGAGAGAAAGAAAGAGAGATCGTCGAACACAGCGTCGGTAGCGAGATGGGAATTCCTGGGGCGGGATAATCCCGAGGGCGAGGCGAATTTCCGGAAACTACTGCTAGTATGGAAGGGATACATCCAGCCGAGTTATCGACGATAATCGACATCCGGAGGAGTCCCTCGTGCCTCATTCGTTTACCCGTGCGTAGGTCCACTTACTGAAAACGAACGGAGAAACGGGGTACGGCGGGGCGTATTTTTGAGCTCGACGAGACAGAATAAGAATCCATTTTCGAGGAACGAGCGGACGCACGATACAAGATGATCTGAACCAAACATGAGGTGAAAATTACGAAATAGGAATGACGGATATATGAAACGCATTATTTTTCAAAAAATTTGATATAGTCAACCGTGCTTTATATTAGTAATTTGTGTGTGTGTGTGTAATTACACACGCGCGCATGAGTGGTTTATCCATATTATATGTATAATAATTATTATATTATATTATATTATTATACATATATTATATATAATATTTTAAATGAGTCATATCTCATTAATTATGTACGAACTTAAATGGTAACCTAATAATAAGAATAACCGAATAATAAGAAAATTGCTTCATACAATCTCTGTTAATCTAGTAGCAACCGTTTCTTGGAATATCGCATAATGTCTTCATCTCACCTCGATTCGAATTACCATTCTATGTACGCCCGATGTAATTTACAACAGAGATTAATTTAATAGCTTAACTTTATTATAGAACCGCACCGATTCGCTCTTGCAGAGGTATTCTTTGTTAATATGCTATCAGATGTGACTGCCCGAACTCCCTTTATATATAAGGCAGTATTAACCAAACTGCTAAAACTAATAGTCCCATAGTTTTGATTTACGCAATAATTAGCGGCATAAATTCCGCAATTTACATGTATTTATTAATAACTTTTATATAAAGGTACATTGCATATTTTCAAGCAATATAGTTTTCAGATAAAAGTGTGAAAAGAAGAGAATTAAATGTCGCATGAAGACGTATCGAATAACCGTGACATCGTTTAATGCATTTAATTAGGTAACGGCGAGCGCGTAATTAAGAGGCGGACGCGAAACTCGGCGCACGGTGTGAAAGTAATTTAACACAGAGAAATATTTTCGCAAAGATGCACGCGGCGATAACAAAGGGAATTTTAGCAGGAGCCTGTAACGGGACAAGACTGTTATCGTTTTCCCAAAGTTGACTCACGGTGTTGATTCGTCTAATTGGAGAGTTCTTTTTAGCCCCTTAAGGAGAAGAGACTGTTAAATGTTGGTTGAATGGTTTACCGACCGTGGGGTAAATAGCCAGCCCATCAAGAACGAAGCTCTGCGGCTAACGCAAATTTTGACTAGCTATTTGTAATAACAAGGCGCGAATGAATTCCTCGCGCGCTGAATGTTGAGAGATTGCCCTTTTAAAGTATCCTTCTTCCCCGTTTCCGCGCGCACGAATGGTCGTTGACACGCGTCAAATCTCCGAGGTTTTATTATAGTTTGCACAAACATAACGCTCCTTTTCTTTATTCTGTACAAAGGAAACCGAGATCGCGTTTCTTAATGAATGAGTTTAAAAAGGCTTTTATAGAAAAATAAACGGGAAAGTCAATGCGCGAGAAGATCTACGGGGTGTTTTGTTGCTCTTGCTGCATGAAAATTATCCAGAAATCCTGCCATCTCGCTCGAATCCATTCTCTTTGCCAAAATATAATTCCGCGGAGGATTGACTCAAATTTTTGCTAACGCGCAAATAGAATTTATTTTTATCAAGTAACGTAATACATATCGTATCGCCGCGCGTATTTTTTTTATCTGATGGCGATATCAACGTCAGTGCGAGATTTTAACGAACGTTCGTCGGTCGAAAAATTTTGGTATTTCTCATAAACACTTCAGTTAAATTAAACGTATGGCTTATTATCAATCCGTTCGGTGCGATATGGCAGAAATAATCGGCGCTGCGCGGAAGAGAAAATTTGATAATCGCCGCTTTAATTTTCAGCGCGCGCGCGCGACTCCGACCGACAGGACAAATCGTTGAAGAAAGAAAGAAAAAAGGATTTTGAAAAATGAAGTTCTCTCCTATATCGAGAGCACGCGAGAGAGGGAGGACAACGCGCGCTCGTCCTCGATGACGACGTCACAG
Organism: Harpagoxenus sublaevis; assembly: GCA_030770355.1. NCBI lineage: Eukaryota > Metazoa > Arthropoda > Insecta > Hymenoptera > Formicidae > Harpagoxenus > Harpagoxenus sublaevis. The sequence continues at coordinate 55,515 of JASTWR010000948.1, read as the reverse complement.
ATTGAAATGGCGCGTAAAATGGCCACTGCTCCCAAGGGCGAAATATTCGAAGTCCCCAATTTTATCTCTCTTCTGTCTCTCCTCTCTCCATATCCCTTTCCATTCAACAAGGTTCGTTGCGAAGATTCGTTCCAGAGAATAACAGGTAAATTAAATCAATATTGACGAGGCGGACACGATAAAAATTATTTGCATGCACGCACGCACGTGGTTAAATTCGTGTTACGTCCGGAGCGGTTCGCACCGGCCTTCACGATCGCTCTGCCCGTTCGGAAATTGACAGACCGGCGCGATTCTCAAAATTGCGAAAGCCTTCGCTATCGATTTTCCCCGACGCGCTTTTCCTTCTATAAGCAGTCTCAATGCCTCGAGCGCGTCGCCGACGATTTTCCCCTTTTATATAATCAAAACTTATATGTATCGCGAATCAATTAAAGCCCTACTGTAAAAATGTTTAATATTGCTAACTCTGTAAAGCATACAGACTAAAATTAACCAACATTTATTCAGCGTTGAGCCGCCTCGCGGCTAACCGACCGCCCGCTAAATCGCGCAATTCGCTTTTGCGAAGCATACCGCCGAAGCGATTAATCATACTCAATTTATAACTTGGAGAAACCACTAACATCTCTTAATAAACTTAATTACAATTGTTAATATAATTCATAATCTAGTCCGAACATAATTGAGCAATAAAGCGTTCTGATCGATTCCGAGACAAATTCGCGGCTACTCTCCGAGAAATTGCGCAACCGGGAGCTTGACGGCCGCTGGCCCGCGCGATCCGCATAGCGCGTCATTTAAAACAACGATAAATCGATTAAAATTATAATCGGAAGATGTAATATAAATTGTATAGCGCTAAGGATAATTCCTCGCAGGTTGTTCTTCGGGTACCGAGATGTTTGCGCACTTTGGAATGCGAATAACAACTTGAGGAATGCGATCGATAAGTTCTAGTACGCGCTCGACGTACCGCGAGCAAATCCGCGTTTATAAAAACCAGATCGTTGATTGAGATAGAAGGAGACGTTTAATTAAGTCGCGAATATTAAAATATAAATATAAATGAAAATCGTAACTTAGCGAGTAAGTTCCAACTCAATACCTTTGTTAATTAACAAATTAGCTGACAGCTCGATGATTTATGATCATTATTCCCCTCCCGCTTGGGGCCATCGAGCTGAGAGTATATAAAGGGCCCGCGCCGAGGGCCGCGCGGTATTCGATTTCGGAATTTGGCAGCGATAACAGTGGTATCAATTCGAGAGTAAATTCACGGTGTTAGGACTTGGCCGAAATTTGAGTGCTCGAGACTTAGTCTCCGTATAGTGACGAAGTGCAAGACATAGGCTCCGAGGCCCGTGTCGTGCGAGATTAAAGTTTCCGTGCATTTTCGGTGGGTCAGACCGGTGGAGCGCCCTTGAAGGGCGATCATCGGGGTGGCTTCCGGCCGTGCCGGAAACTGAGTTTCTGCGATCGGATTGCTTCTCATCTTTATAATTCGAAAAGTCCTCATCAAGGATTCCTTTTTTTTTCTCTCTTTTGTGCGCGCGATATTTAATTCAGACCACTGATTGCAGTCAGAATTCCCGGATCGAATATTGCAACGATATTCTGTGTCTAAATTTTCTTTTCTTTTCTTGTTTCGTGAACGTCATTTTCATTATTAAGTGTTTTAGCGTATATTCCGTTCCGCTGTATGCGACACGTCGCTTTTGATCGCTGATCGACAATTTCGACTGCGTTACTCGAAATCAGTTAAAGTTGTGAAATCACATATGTCCGAACGGACATAACCGACTAAATAAACAGTATTGTGAATCTTGTACTAAATCACGGCGAGTGCAACCGATTTATTTCCGCCGCTCTACATTTCGTACGTAAGTGCCTGTGACTCGTGTAAGTGTCTCCCCGTCCGCCAAAATTCGTGTTCGCGATCGTTCCTCAGAAAATCTCCCCCTAACCCCCCGAGCAGCGCGCCCCTCACAGAGGGCGAAGCACGGGTCCCTTCGATTCTGAACCCCTCTCCGTTAAGCGCCCTGCAGAGTGGCAATTCTCGGCAGAGGTTCCAACGTAGCCCTGCCCCAAGATTTCCTCTGCTAGTATCCTGCCTAATTTCCGCCCGCAAAAGAAAAGGGCTTCCCTGTCAAAAACGTTTTTCCCTAACGTCATTAATTTATACAAAAATCGATAGTTATCCCCGCAAAACTTATAAGGTCTAACTTCTCAGAAAGTCACGAGTTTCCGCTCGGCCCGTGACTATAAGATCTATTTAAGTTTACCAAAGTTACCGAAGTTTTAATTCTCGACTTTTTCGGTATAAATTACGTCCGCCGGTCGACAACTCGCGTAATCGCGGTACTCGAAAAACCCCGGACGTAACAACTGGTGACCTGCGGTGGGATATTTCCCAAAAAGATAAGCGCCTAAGACCGCTTTATTTTTGCAAAAAAAAATATATTTAATTAATTACTACTGATGTGCCCGCGATTCAAACGCGTACGCGATAGACGCGACGAAAGATTAATCGTCTCCGCCCGATACCATAATCGACTATCTATATATCTCAAGAATGCAACCGTTTCACAACGTAAGAAAATGGATAAAAATTATTTACTTTCTGACCATTACAATACCGTTTTCTTTCGATATAAACAATACGAACGGCTTTCTGAGCGTGTAAAAACCGTGCCATGGCGAGACGCACTTCCATCTACCGTAGCTAGGTCTTAATATACGATGTGTCGTAAAATGAAACCATATATGTTGTCGTTTCACAAAAAAAATTTGAGAATTATGCTCTACAGAAGAATAGAATATGCTTTATAAAAGAAGAAATTTTACGATAAATTAATATTAAACTTGTAAAGATGGAGAAATCGGAAGACTCTCACGCGGAATATAAAGACGCGGAGAACTCTCAGGGAGGGTCCGGTACCCAGACCAATTACGAACAGGCGATTAAAGAGGTGAAGGAAAGGGAAAGAGTCCTTACGGAACGCACGGAAATGTTAGAAAACATGATGCGCGCGCTCACAAGCGCATTATCCGGGGCCCGACCTCCCGCGGAACCGCAATCGCCTGCGCCGTCGCCAAAATCGACCGAACCCCTCTCTCCTGTTTTTAATGATCAAACGCCGGCGAGAGAGTCCCTGTTTTTTACGAGCTCGACACTGAACGCGACCGCGCCTTATCCTAAATCATATCTTCGCGACGCGCTCGAACTCGTCCCCAAATACGGGCATAATATTCCCGTGTGGCAATTCGCCAGGGCGTGTAAGAGAGCTAAAGAATCTCTTCCCTGCGTCGACGAGGCCATGTTCGTGCGGATGCTTCGCAACAAACTCACGCATCACGCGTACCTCGCCGTCGAGGACGAGATCCATGTTACAGTCGACAAATTCTTAGACACTTTAAAGAGAACGTTCGGACCAGGAAAAGGGTCTAATTATTACCGCGGTCAATTCAGTATCGCTTTTAAAAAGCCTAACGAACACGTACTCGATTATATAGGGCGTATCAAAGATCTCAGAACGGCAATAATCGAAGGAGACCAGACGACTTTAAACAGACCGCTTACGGAAGCCGAAATCTCCTCTATTAATTCTTTCGCTTTAGAGGCGTTCTACGAGGGACTCCCCAGAGAGCACCGCGTGGAGCTCAGGGCGGAAGGTTACATAGATTTCGCTGACGCTTGTTCTAAACTCATTGCCATTAGCAAAAGGCTGGAACGCGAGGAAACGCGTAATAGAAACACGAGCATCGTACGCGATCCGGAACCTGTTCAAAACGTTCGACGCAACCTTCCGCAAAACGCGACACAGTCTGCCGCCAACACTCCCCCTGAGAATATGGGACGTAAGGTATGCGCGTACTGCAAAAATTTCGGACACCTGATCAGCGAATGCCGTAAACGACAGTATCGCGAGGGAGCAAATAACAACTTTCGGGCTACTCCGCCTAACGAAACAAGAATTTCGGGAAACCACCCAGAGGCCTCGGCCAGTGGGACACCCCGAGGCCTAGCGAATACGCGCCCCGTACAACTAATAGAGAGCTTCCAAGGTCCGTCCACATCCTCAGAGCCGACAATGGAGACGTTCCAGCAGTCGAGCTCCAATCCCCCTCTTTCCGCGCCCCCACAGCATTCATGCTGGACACCGGAGCACAACCTAATATAATAAAAAAGGGTTGTCTTAAAATTCAAGTCGAAATCAATTACAAAGAAACTTTACAACTCACCGGCATTACGGAGAATGTCGTTAATACCCTCGGTTCGGTTAGGGTATATATATCTCGAGTCCCTATAGTCTTTCACGTCGTTCCGGACGACTTCCCGATAATTACTCAGGGGATACTCGGATCATCGTTTTTTGTCGAACACAACGCTTGTATTAATTACCGCGAAAATATAGTCACATGGCGCGATTGCGCGTTTCCTTTTAAAGAGAGGGAGTCTGTTGTTTTGCCTCCCCGCGCCAGCATCGGACTCGTAGTCCACGTCTCCAACCCGGAGATAAAAATCGGGTATCTCCCGCTCTTGCGAACCTCTGGCGGTATACACATCGGAAACTCCACGGCCAGCTGCATTAACGGAAAGGCCTATACGAAAGCTACTAACTCATGCGACTACGAGATCGAATTAGTCATACCCACCGTTCGACTCGAGGAAATTAAAGAAGACAACGCGAATACCCAATTTGACAAGTTTAAAGAGATTAAAGCTAAGAAGAACGCAAATACTCTGTTCAACGAATCAAAAGAAATTGAAACTAAGGACGACGCAAATGCTCCATCCTCCAACAAAACTAACGCCAATATTCCGCTCTCTGATTCTCTAAACAAAATAGACAAGCTTAAAGAAAAATCGACGCACAACACGGAAACTCTCTCCAAATCTGCAAACAAATATATATTAAAGAACGCTGATTTAGATTCGATCAATGGAAATCTGCTCCCCCTTTGACGCGCCAAGGCGTGTCGCTGATAATCAGCATTCCCACGGGCAGGATAAACGCTGCCTACCCTCGGATGCACCAAGGTGCATCGTCGGTGGAAACCGAGAGTCCCCTTTTCCTCACACTCTTCTACAGAGCACGCCAAACTCTTTTCGTGCTTTCTTGTCTCATGCTAATTCTTCTTCCCTTCCACTAGGCATGCCATACTCTTTTCATGCCTCTATATCTTACACTTCTCTAAGCGCGCCAATTTCTTTTCGCGCTTCTGATCCTTCTAATTCTTCTACTTTATGCGCACCAATTTCCTTTTGCGCTCCTAAATTACACGCAAATGCCTCCCCTCACAGCGTACCAATGAAAAATCGCAATATTTATTCAATAGAATCTCAAAAGGCGAAACGAAATAGCGAAAACATTGACAACTCTAGATTTCAGAGATTAAAACAACTCCTGCGGCTCGAGCATCTAAACGAAATTGAGAAGGAAAGCATCATTAACATCGTCGAACAAAATAGCGATAGATTCCATATGACCGACGAATATCTGGATAAAACCGATATATCTGCACATAGAATACTGACTACCGATGAAATTCCGGCCCGCGCCAAACAATATCGCTTTCCACCCATACATCGCGAAGAAATAATGCGTCAAGTTGACGATCTGCTAAAGAAGGGAATAGTAGAGCCTTCGACTTCCCCTTATAACTCGCCCGTCTGGATAGTGGCGAAGAAAAGGGACGCCTCAGGGAAAATAAAATGGAGGGTAGTTATAGACTACAGATGGTTGAACGAGAAAACCATAGGAGACGCACACCCGATACCCAATATTAATGATATTTTAGACCAATTGGAAGGAGCTAAATATTTCACGGTGATAGATCTCGCCAGCGGATTCCATCAGATTCCTATGGATCCCGCGGACGCGCACAAGACTGCCTTTTCCACACCTGATGGCCATTACCAATTCACTCGAATGCCATTCGGGCTGAAGAACGCCCCCGCTACGTTCCAAAGAACCATAAACGATGCCTTGAGAGGGTTCGGACTACCTATATATATGGACGACGTTATCGTCCCTGCTAGGACCTTAGAGGAACATAACGCCAAAATGGAACAGCTGATGTTACGCCTGTGATCTGCTAACTTGGTGTTGCAACCGGATAAGTGCGAGTTCCTCAAACGCAAAGTAAATTTCCTTGGACATGTAGTCGACGAAAACGGAGTTCGACCAGATTTGGAAAAGATAGCCGGGGTAAAGAAATTCCGAATCCCCCATAAACCTAAAAAGATACGCGAGTTTCTAGGGATGGCCGGATATTACCGTCGATTTATCCCTCAATTTTCTAAGATCGCTAAACCGCTGACTAACCTGTTAAAGAAGAATGCTCCCTTTAAATGGAACGACGAAACGCAGAACGCGTTTGACACGTTGCGCGAGTTGTTGTGTAAAGAACCCGTATTACAATACCCCGATTTCAAAAGGGAATTTATACTTACGACTGACGCTTCTAACTACGCCATCGGTGGTGTTTTGAGCCAGGGGACTATCGGTCAAGATCTACCCGTTTCCTAGGTGTCTAGAATATTGAATTCAGCCGAAGTAAACTATTCCACTATAAAAAAGGAACTTTTAGCCATCACGCATTGTGTACATCACTTCAGACCTTACTTGTACGGACGACGGTTTACACTCGTTACTGACCATCAACCGTTAACTTGGTTACATAAATTGAAGGACCCCACGTCACGCCTTATGCGATGGCGCCTTAAACTAGAAGAATATGATTATAAAGTAATGTATAAACCCGGAACCACGAACCGTGTCGCCGATGCCCTATCACGTAATCCTGCCTCTATCCAACAGTCCGTTCTCCCCATCATGAAGAAATTCCTTGCTTCCGGCGCCTGGAGCGTCGCGGCCGAAGATCCTGACGACTCAAATGATGAGAGGCCTCGCAAATCGCCAGCGGTCAAAACCGCGGTGGTCGACAAATATGCCATATCTGATGAGCCGCCTAAAATTATTATTGACCCCCCTTCCAATGAACCATTGCCCCTTTTTTTACCAAACCTTTCTCTCGACGACTTGGCTCAAGGCGAATGTCCCAATCTCGCGTCGGGTTCCCAATACGGTCTACGAAACAAAGGTAGAACAATAAAATACACCGAAATCGATTCATCTGTCGACGATATCGGAGATTACGTCGACTACATTCCACCGGAACCTCCTCCTGTAAACGAAACTCCGCCTCGGATAGAACTCGAGAAAGTAGATGAACCTGATTTGCGCATCGATATAGAGAAAGCATCTAACGACATCGAATCAATTATCTCCGAAGACACTGAGACAGACCAACAACCGGTGACCGCTAGGATACCCTCGTCTTTTAACCGGGAAAGAGACCCCGAAACTTACGACTCGTACCTCATTGACTTATTCGAAAAGATATCAGACCTTCAGTCTATGGCCAAATCCAATTTAGAAAGAGCCAAGTTAAAATCTAAAACGCATTACGACCAACGGGTCAGTCAAGAAAATTTTAAGGTCGGAGACTTTGCGTTTCTGCTAAACGATGAAACTCGCGATAAATTCGCCGACCAATACGTGGGTCCCTACGAAATAGTCGAAGTTCTCGATCACGAAAATATAAAGTTAAAAATTCGAAACGGCACGCGTATTGTGCACGTTAACAGACTCAGAAAATCGTATTATGGCGAACCAGGATGATCCGTCTGTTTCAGATGAGAATGTTCAAGCTACTGATCCTCCTGATCCGCCTCACTGATGCTCTCATCGGTTACGACTGCGAAAACTCGTACGACGACGGCAAGACCGTATCTCTACTCGACGTGGACGATTGCCACACACCGGGAGATTCCCCGGTTCCCAAAAACGTACCTCTCGAACTGTTATCGAAACCCGAAGTTTCCACAGTCGATGTACTGAGCTGTAGGGTGGAGGTGGATCGCGCCAGCTATGATAACCCTAAACGGGAAGCGGAAAACGCTCACCCTGTGGGAAGTAAACGACTTTATTTGCCGGTCAATGTGTCAGTCTGTATGTTCCTACACTCCTCTAGAAAGTTCCACATAGGGAACTTGACGCTAAGCGATCTCCAAGAAGGAATCACTAATAGTCGTTTGCTCCCCACAGCCGAAACTAGATTATTAAGCGAATTTATCGAAACTGATGTAAATACTCATATACATATTGTTTTCAAGCGAAACCTCATGAAGGTTAATATTCTGTTAAATAAGGTCCTTCTACCTTCCTGCACTCGATGCACTTACGTCGACCTTCAATGCGACGACGAAGAAGGGTTCTCTAACTTTTGGTCTCCTCTATATCACGATGGGTGCCGCATATTACCGCATACCCTTATTTACAAAGTCTTCGCCCAGAGAGTGCGTACGCCAGATAACCCGACCGCCTACTCGTTTACTAGCGGTGACTCTAAAATACTACTGTTCCTTCACGCGTATCACGACGCGTGTAACGGATCTGCCTACCAGACCGAACACCCATTATTCCTCATTAGAGAGACCGACCTTGAGCACCGGAAGTCGGGAAGACTAATCAATAAAATACGCTCTTCTACCCTTGTTAGACCGTCGCAATACCATGCAATCGTCGACGACCGCGATCTACGCATTGAGGACGCTTACGCGAAAATAGTCTTAGACAGATGTATTCCGAGAAGAGCCAAATTACGTGGCGCCATATTGCACGCCCACAAGGACCCACACTCGTTTGCATCCTCAATTATGAGAGCACCAGGGTACTCCGCCTACATCAGGGGAGAGGCCGCCCAGATCTACCAATGCACTACCGTGCCTGTCCGGAGGAGGACTACGGGGACCTGCTTCACCGAACTCCCCGTGACCGTCGACGACAAACCGGCGTACCTGACGCCTAAGACGAGAGTATTAACGATCGAGGGGACCGAGATTAAGTGTCGCCCCGAGACTGATCCCATGTTCCTCGTCGGAGGGAAATGGCGAAACCCTCGCTGGGAGGTGGTGGCAACGCTTCCAGAGACGATTAGCCCTAGGAAGCTGCCATGGGGACGCCCTACTCCAAGGGACCCGGCATCAAACTCCGTGCCGAGTTTGGACACCAATGACCGGATTCTCGGCTCTGCTGATCAAAAGGAGAGACGTTACTGGAGCAACGCGCTAATCTTCCCAATCTTCATTGTGCTGGGTGTCTCTTTCCTATTATTTACTTGGCTGAAGTGCCTGAAGAGTTATCCGAGAAAGAAGACCGAGGGATCGCCATTGTCCAAAAACCGCTCCTGCTACCACGAGGACGTGCAAACTGAGTCGGTACCTAGCTGCGGACCACGGTCTCACCCTGAGGGAAGCCGGGAGGACCCTGCAGTGGGCAACGAGATAGAGAGCATTCGACGGGCGCTACTCCAACTGGAGAACCGAGTAGAAAAGTGCATCGCACCTTCTCTCCCGATGGGTTCGGAATCCTCATCGTCGCATCAGGACGCCCCGATGCTCCGAGCTTGAAGGGGGGGGGGGGGGGGTGTTACATCCGGCGCGGTTCGCACCGGCCTTCACGATCGCTCTGCCCGTTCGGAAATTGACAGACCGGCGCGATTCTCAGAATTGCGAAAGCCTTCGCTATCGATTTTCCCCGACGCGCTTTTCCTTCTATAAGCAGTCTCAATGCCTCGAGCGCGTCGCCGATGATTTTCCCCTTTTATATAATCAAAACTTATATGTATCGCGAATCAATTAAAGCCCTACTGTAAAAATGTTTAATATTGCTAACTCTGTAAAGCATACAGACTAAAATTAACCAACATTTATTCAGCGTTGAGCCGCCTCGCGGCTAACCGACCGCCCGCTAAATCGCGCAATTCGCTTTTGCGAAGCATACCGCCGAAGCGATTTGTTTGGCGCTCACCAAACCTTATTTAGTTGATAAGTTTAAATTGATTGCGTTATAGATAAGTTAGTTATAGTTTAGTTTATAGTCGGTAATCTCGCTCGCGTTCTTAGCGACTCGCGCGAAACGTCGGCGGATCGCGATCGAATGGGGTCAATATTCGCGCGACTCACCCGACTCGTGCTGCCCGCCCGCGGCTGGCACCCCCATCACAAAGGGGAATGATACTCGCTCGCGGTCGTACTTCGCAGGAGCGCGAGCCGAGGAAGACCGAAACCACCACTCTTCATTCGGAAGTAGTCAAGTACGGACACGCTTCGTTCGGATGTGGTCCGAGATACTCGACCCGCTGGTGTGATCGAGTATATCGCAGTCGTCTTCGACAAATATAAAGTGTGCTGACCAGAACGTGTGTGATTGCCTTGCCGCCTGTTTGCTTTGCCTTGCCGCCCGCTTGCTGCACGCTTGCCTCGCTATCCTTGCCTGCCTGCATCCTCTCGCCAACAACGAGGACCGCCACGAGGAAGGACGAGAGCAGCGGAGTACACCCCCCAGGAGGGCGCCGGGGCACCGACACGGTGAGTCGCACGCTTTGCTTTCGTTTCTTAATTATTTGTTTGCTCGCTTAACAATTGTGAGGGGATCGTACCCCCCTCTGGTCCTTCGAGATCGTCGCAATAAAATATCGCTCGTCGCAAATCCGGGGAACGGACTTACACCCCCCCCCCCCCGAGCACGATTAATCATACTCAATTTATAACTTGGAGAAACCACTAACATCTTTTAATAAACTTAATTACAATTGTTAATGTAATTCATAATCTAGTCCGAACATAATTGAGCAATAAAGCGTTCTGATCGATTCCGAGACAAATTCGCGGCTGCTCTCCGAGAAATTGCGCAACCGGGAGCTTGACGGCCGCTGGCCCGCGCGATCCGCAAAGCGCGTCATTTAAAACAACGATAAATTGATTAAAATTATAATCGGAAGATGTAATATAAATTGTATAGCGCTAAGGATAATTCCTCGCAGGTTGTTATTCGGGTACCGAGATGTTTGCGCACTTTGGAATGCGAATTACAACTTGAGGAATGCGATCGATAAGTTCTAGTACGCGATCGACGTACCGCGAGCAAATCCGCGTTTATAAAAACCAGATCGTTGATTGAGATAGAAGGAGACGTTTAATTAAGTCGCGAATATTAAAATATAAATATAAATGAAAATCGTAACTTAGCGAGTAAGTTCCAACTCAATACCTTTGTTAATTAACAAATTAGCTGACAGCTCGATGATTTACGATCATTATTCCCCTCCCGCTTGGGGCCATCGAGCTGAGAGTATATAAAGGGCCCGCGTCGAGGGCCGCGCGGTATTCGATTTCGGAATTTGGCAGCGATAACAGTGGTATCAATTCGAGAGTAAATTCACGGTGTTAGGACTTAGCCGAAATTTGAGTGCTCGAGACTTAGTCTCCGTATAGTGACGAAGTGCATGACATAGGCTCCAAGGCCCGTGTCGTGCGAGATTAAAGTTTCCGTGCATTTTCGGTGGGTCAGACCGGTGGAGCGCCCTTGAAGGGCGATCATCGGGGTGGCTTCCGGCCGTGCCGGGAACTGAGTTTCTGCGATCGGATCGCTTCTCATCTTTATAATTTGAAAAGTCCTCATCAAGGATTCCTTTTTTTTTCTCTCTTTTGTGCGCGCGATATTTAATTCAGACCACTGATTGCAGTCAGAATTCCCGGATCGAATATCGCAACGATATTCTGTGTCTAAATTTTCTTTTCTTTTCTTGTTTCGTGAACGTCATTTTCATTATTAATTGTTTTAGCGTATATTCCGTTCCGCTGTATGCGACACGTCGCTTTTGATCGCTGATCGACAATTTCGACTGCGTTACTCGAAATCAGTTAAAGTTGTGAAATCACATATGTCCGAACGGACATAACCGACTAAATAAACAGTATTGTGAATCTTGTGCTAAATCACGGCGAGTGCAACCGATTTATTTCCGCCGCTCTACATTTCGTACGTAAGTGCCTGTGGCTCGTGTAAGTGTCTCCCCGTCCGCCAAAATTCGTGTTCGCGATCGTTCCTCAGAAAATCTCCCCCTAACCCCCCGAGCAGCGCGCCCCTCACAGAGGGCGAAGCACGGGTCCCTTCGGTTCTGAACCCCTCTCCGTTAATCGCCCTGCAGAGTGGCGATTTTCGGCAAAGGTTCCAACGTAGCCCTTTCCCAAGATTTCCTCTGCTAGTATCCTGCCTAATTTCCGCCCGCAAAAGAAAAGGGCTTCCCTGTCAAAAACGTTTTTCCCTAACGTCATTAATTTATACAAAAATCGATAGTTATCCGCGCAAAACTTATAAGGTCTGTCTCCTCAGAAAGTCACGAGTTTCCGCTCGGCCCGTGACTATAAGATCTATTTAAGTTTACCAAAGTTACCGAAGTTTTAATTCTCGACTTTTTCGGTATAAATTACGTCCGCTGGTCGACAACTCGCGTAATCGCGCCACTCGAAAAACCCCGGACGTAACATTCGCAAGAGCAAGAGCTCTGGAACTGCGACCGCCAAGAATTCGCTCTCGCAACGAAATTTCAGTCGCGAGGGCTATTAATTAGCGATGAAAAAGGAGATCCGCGACGCGAGGTGTAGGGATTTCAAATGATCAAAAGCCAGTTTCTTATTAAATAGGATTATTTTTATGAAGTCACCGCGTATGCGACTTCTCACGCGATGTTATGAACTCGGGACCGATGTCATGTCGCCCATGTCGGTCGTTATAATTATCGGAATCGCGCGATATTACGAGCTACACAGCCCGCCTAATTAACGCTTAAGCGTTAAGCATTTATGTAAAGAGGATAAAGGGTGCCGATAGAGTATATAAGTATTAAAAATTCTGTGTTTATATCACATTACAAATATTAAAACTTTTTATTAAGTAGTATGAACATAAATTACATGGCGCATTATTGATACAAAAAAGCATGTTGCAATCCATTGAATGCATATGACCTTATTTTAATTAAATTCTTGATTTTTGTTTTACACACATATTTCGTTACTATATACGCGATCATTTATTACTTTTCGGAGCTACTGGGGTAACTAATTTAGCAATGTATCATATTCACTGTACTTTTTAAAACAAGACATTGGTAAACCGAGGGGAAGTACGGTGGCATAAAGCCGCAGCCGGGGTGTCCCGGGGGTCCCTTGAGTACGAAGCTATGTCGAAACGAGCGGGCCTGATATCGCGAGATAGGAGGGCCGAATCTGGACGTCACCCGGCATCGGCGCAAACGAGCGTAAACCGCGGACCGATTAAGGTGGCGGGGGAGGGGGAGTTATTACGGTGGGGGGCTATTGTACTCGTTTGCTGCATCGCGTACAACGCCGCATCGGCGAATCTTTACGCGAGTTTTTATGACTGCTTTTAGATTTTGCTAACACATTCGGGGCGCTGAGTTGACGATGGCAGAACGTCTGGAATGTTAAAGGAGAGTCGCTAACGCGCCGGTCGTGATTCTCGCTCCGTCTAAATTGCTCGTAAAGAGCCGTACGATATGGACCTTAATGGCCCACGGTTACGACCGACGCTGAACTACAATAGTTATTGTTTTCGTAATTCCTCGATCTTGTAGACTCGGTGTCTATTTGTGTCTCTCTCTCTCTTTTGCAGTTTTCGTTTGGCGGAAATCGAGATTTCGACCACAAAGTCCATCAAAAGTTATTTTGAAACCATTTACATACATATAGGGTGTTTCAGACCTCACGTATAACCCGCTAATGACAGATTCCTGAGATTATTTGGAGGCAAAAATTCTAATGCCAAAATGTCGAGGCTGCTACAGTATTTGAACGGGAAAGGTTTAAAGTTGACCAAGCAGCTTGTCTAAATTTCGCGCGCTCAGGGATGTCGCATATCGAAACGGCTCTTCCACACTTCACTCAACTCGATAGAAATATTTGAAATTATTATTTCTTTTATTTTTTTGTGCACTATTCTCAAGACTAACTTCCTAAATTGTTTTACGAAAACAGGATACATGTCGAATTGCAAAGTATTCATGTAAAGCGTGCCGCGGACAAATGACATTTAATTCTCATAATCGGTACAAAGTATGATGTGCTGCATAAAATGTCGATTAGGAAAAAAGATATTATTGAGAAAAAAAATACTATAAATACTAACATGTTTGGAAATAATTTAAAAAATTGTTTTATTAATTTTTTTGAAGAAGTACGTTTTCCAGAATGTAGACAAATAAATTATAATGTAGTTTTGCCATTGCTGTATCGCATGCGAGAAACAGACTTTCTAGAGCCCAACAGACAAATTAATGTTGTCGTTGAACGTTGCATTCGTACGATACAGAACGAAGAAGTGGTCTTCCAAACTGTGAACGATACATCGGCTGTCATTGAATGGAAACCGATCTTGAATTATTGTAGTCTTGCAATTCTACACATAGCAACTGCAAAAAAGATGCGCTAACTTTTATTAAAAGTTTAAACAAAAAATTAATATTATGTACCTACTACAGACGATGTTTGAAATGTCCACCACCACATTGGATGCACAATCGCGCACGCCGAATCAAACTTTGCTGCGCGTTACGCAGCATTTCTGCCGTCACAGTCGCGAATGCTTCAATCATTCTTCCTTCTAACTCTTCACGACTATCGATACGCTCTCGATATTCGCCCTCTTAAATTTTTAATAAAAGTTAGCGCATCTTTTTTGCAGTTGCTATGTGTAGAATTGCAAGACTACAATAATTCAAGATCGGTTTCCATTCAATGACAGCCGATGTATCGTTCACAGTTTGGAAGACCACTTCTTTGTTCTGTATCGTACGAATGCAACGTTCAACGACAACATTAATTTGTCTGTTGGGCTCTAGAAAGTCTGTTTCTCGCATGCGATACAGCAATGGCAAAACTACATTATAATTTATTTGTCTACATTCTGGAAAACGTACTTCTTCAAAAAAATTAACAAAACAATTTTTTTAATTATTTCCAAACATGTTAGTATTTATAGTATTTTTTTTCTCAATAATATCTTTTTTCCTAATCGACATTTTATGCAGCACATCATACTTTGTACCGATTATGAGAATTAAATGTCATTTGTCAGCGGCACGCTTTACATGAATACTTTGCAATTCGACATGTATCCTGTTTTCGTAAAACAGTTTAGGAAGTCAGTCTTGAGAATAGTGCACGAAAAAATAAAAAAAATAATAATTTCAAATATTTCTATCGAGTTGAGTGAAGTGTGGAAGAGCCGTTTCGATATGCGACATCCCTGAGCGCGCGAAATTTAGACAAGCTGATTGGTCAACTTTAAACCTTTCCCGTTCAAATACTGTAGCAGCCTCGACATTTTGGCATTAGGATTTTTGCCTCCAAATAATCTCAGGAATCTGTCATTAACGGGTTATACGTGAGGTCTGGAACACCCTGTATATATCCAAAGCTTGCGTATATACATTTGACATTCTTTTGTACTTCTTTTTTTTCTTTTGATTGTTTCGCTGGCTCAAGGGTTATGGTAGAAAAGCACGCGGCGCAGATAGAGAGCGGGAACATTCGGATGTACAATAGAACGAAAAGTAAAAGAGAAAAGTGAGAGATTGGTCCGTGGCGTTGTACGGAACGACTCACGGTGAAACGTGGAATTCCAGAGATAAGGGGGCGGCCGAAGTGCCGGGATATTTCAATTTCGTGCCGCTTATCTCGCGGCCGTTGACTTACCGAAGTAAGGAAGCGTCGCTTTAACGTAATTACCGACAAACAAGTCGCGATGGATGAGCCCGTCGTCTTTGAGATTACCACGAACGAAACTCGAACGGCTGCGGCGCAGCGGCGGCGATATACCGGCCGTGACGAAAATCTCTCGAAAACGCCGGCGTTTGTTTGTACAAATCGTTGTACATCGGCTTACCTTCACGATCGATAAATCACCTCCCCTTAAGCTGTTCGGTCGCCCTCGTTAAAATGCCGACGTATGTTTATTTTCCTGCTTTCTCACGCAACACTCAGCTTCACGCGCTTCGACGACGATGCGCGATAATGTCCATATCTATAGGTACCTACTGCTCTATACCTACTCATCGCGCGATAAGTCAGCCCCTTTTGTGACAAACTAATGATAATGAGCCATTTGGCTCCTACAAAAAATGGAGTTAAATAATCTGAGATTCGGCATGATAATTATTCAATTCGAGCTTCCAGGCAACTGTACTTGTCTCATGTAAAATATATATTATTATTGGATACCATTTTTCTGCTATCAGCAATAATATAATTGAAATATAGTACTTGGAGCGTCATATTACATTGGATTGGCCGACTTTCTCCTTCGAAGAGACGTCGACTTAAAGACTCGAACGGGAAGCCATTAGAGCGTGGTCTCACGTTTCTAAAGTTTACGATTTACCATTTTTCACCTCAGGTTGGTTTTTCCGCGTGGTAAATCGTGCGTCATCGCCGACGATCCCCCTTAACTTCGCAGATATTGCCGCCACCGCGTTAGCGATGCACTTTTGGGCCTTCTTCAGTTTCGCCGCGGCATTTCAGGGTCCTTGCATACCCGCTTTTATGGATCCTCGATACGAGCGTAAATTAGAACATAATAAACTTTCCAATTAGTTTATTTGTGAAATAACTTAAGGCTATACGCTGGCTAATTACGAGACATATATGTGTATATATATATATATATATATATATATATATATATACACATATACATGTCTCGTAATTGGCCAGCGTATAGCCTTAAGTAATTTCACAAATAAACTAATTGGAAAGTTTCTCCGGAAAAAGTAAAGATGTATAACTATACATATATATTATTATTTTGTTGCAGATTATACAAAATGACGGAAACAGTAAAAATATTGAAACGTATATCTAAATTAATTGAAGCCATTGAAGATTATAATTCTTCTCAAACAGATATAAAAACGTTACTCGCAAACCTTGATCAGTAAGTATTTCTGTGTTATTAAACAGAATATTTTTTAATTATTTTTATATTGTTACACAATATTTTTAATATTATATTTTTTTTTATTGCAGAACACTGATATCATTGAAAGCGCACCAGACCAACCAGAGAGATAAACTTAAAAATTTACAACTTTCCTTACATCATTTGGAAAAAGAACAAACATTTACTCGAGGTGCGCCTCTTAAATGTGAATTTCGCTTATCCGGTATCGTAAGTATAGTAAAAGATTATATGGAGGGGTTAAAGCCATAGTGGTGTAAGTCACTTTTTTTTAACCTATCGAGTTGAGTTCATAGATGCAGTCTACACATGCAGATATGTTGAAAGAAGAAGAAAAAAAAGTGGTCAAAAAAATTGACTTACACCACTATGGCTTTAACCCCTCCATATAATTATGTATTAAAAATACATACCCTAATTTAATTTGAATAAAAAATTTCAGATTGGCGGGGTTTGTAAGGGCGGCGCTGGCTGCGCAATTGCAAAATACTAATAATGATGCGGAGGTTAGTCCCAATGATATTGAAGATATTGAAGATATTATTGAAGATGTTTAAAAAGTACAAGAGTAGACTGTTAGGATCTGATTTGGGTGCACGGGTATCAGGGATTTAGTTATCTCAGTCAATTGACAACAGCTCCTCCCGATAGGGTTCAATTCAAATATAATTCATTGTATAACAGAAATACAATAGTTTTGGTACGAATTCATAAATTGGTACGTAATGAAGGATATTGCATTTGACATAAAGTATACGTAAAGTGACATGTCGGAGACATATCGCGAGTATTGTAACACTCTTGAAAGCGTGAATGATATAATGCGAGTATCGCCACTCAACTATCACAATTTGAATAGTGAGATGCAGACAAGATCCCGCGAGTAACGGGGAGCAGGTGGAATACACCTGACGCGGATAGAATAACGCACTTGTCACAATATAAACCGATTGACTCGAGCAATGCAACGACAATGAAGTCACGAATAGTATGATGCAATCTGAATGTTAACTGCAAGTAACGCAGTGCAAGAATGTAGCGTGAGGGACTACGTGAGACAATATCAATGCCCAAAGCGCGAGGCAACTTATTAAACGTAACGTATTCTTGACAAAAGTACACAGCGTATAATGACGTGAATAACTATAGGAAGGATCACTTCGCGTATGTATGACGAGATGTCTCGGTGATTCGAAACCACTGGATACGGTGTACTTATCGCAGGCGTTCACCGCAGAATCATTCAGGGCGAAGACGCCACGAGATCCCACGAGATGCTCCGCTCGCTCCCCTCGTCCGATGAACGGCGCCGCCGATCGACGCTTCAGAGCGTCTGCTGGGCTGGAAAGGCCGATGTCCGGGTTGTCTCGTACGGTGAGGAAGAAAAACCCCTTCCCTTTCTTTATAGTGAGAGCGAGGATTGCACCTCGCTCGATTACTGGCGCAAGTATTGCACCCTGAATATTATTGGCACAAGTATTACGCCCCGAATCTATGACGATTGCGAGTATCGCACCGAGGCCGTGCAGGCCAGCATACACGAAACCGGGCTATGAATGCCGCGAGTAAACCTTAACTGTAAGTAGAAATAAGTAGCACTATTCGCGGTAAATATGCAGAATAGTGGCTCCCTCACCGATTTCGTTGAACTTAGGCTTAATCGACGCGTTTTTGCGTGAAATGAAAGAATCTGGCAGAAAAAAGTGTCGCTCTGCCCCGCGAAGCGAGATATTAACAGTTAAAGTTGACAACTATCAGGTTATGAGACCTGTCATACCGACGAGATGTAGCGACTATTAACCATGCTGTCCATGTCCCGCGGCCACTTGCGCATGCTCTGTTAGCTCTGTGGCCACATGCGCATGCTCCGTGGCCGCACGCGCATGCAAAAGTGCGCGAATTAAAAACCTATGTACACTTATAATGCATATCGCTTGACTTTCGATGATGAATATGACGCAGTCACATTGTGTACACACACACACACACACACACACACACACACACACACGCACGCGCGCGCGCGCGCGCGCGCGGGGGTGCAAGGGTGGGCCTTCGGCCCCCCCTCCGCCGATAGCCAGGGTGGACCTCGCTTTACACCTTAGCATAGGTTAGTGACGCGCTTTACAAGTATGCGTGGTATGCGCTTTGTAAGTTGAAGCACATGCAAAGCACATACTTGTAAGGCGCGCCGCTAATCTATAGGTTAGTGACGCGCTTTATAAGTATGCGCTTTGTAAGTTGAAGCACATACAAAGCACATACTTGTAAAGCGCGTCACTAACCTATGCTAAGTTGTAAAACGAGGTCCACCCTGCCTACCGGGGGAGGGGTTGCGAGAGGGGGAGCCAAAGGCCTCCCTTGCACCCCCCCCCCGCGTGTGTGTGTGTGTGTGTGTACACCATGTGGCTGCGACATATTCATCATCAAAAGTCAAGCGATATGCATTATAAGTATATATAGGTTTTCAATTCGCGCACTTTTGCATACGCGTGCGGCTACGGAGCATGCGCATGTGGCTGCAGGGCATGTTCGTGGTCGCTACCAGTCGCTACATCGCGTCGGTATGACAGAATTCCTAACCTGATAGTCGTCAACTTTAACTGTTAATATCTCGCTTCGCGGGGCAGAGCGACACTTTTTTCTGCCAGATTCTTTCATTTCACGCAAAAACGCGTCGATTAAGCCTAAGTTCAACGAAATCGGTGAGGGAGCCACTATTCTGCATATTTACCCTATTCGCTTATTTCAGAAATGCAGAGATCCGTATTTGGCCTTGGAGAACATGAACACAAACGAAAAGCACGTATCAATTTAAGAAAAGACCAGTGGCCGCAAAGTAGTAAGTGATATGAGCAGCCACAACTCGATGCAATCCCAATTTCAGCACGAGTTTCGCGGAACTGTGTTACGTAGTAACAATCGCAAGGAAGCGTGACCGCTCACGCTCGAACGTGTGCTCGGCTCGAGTTCGCGACGAGAAGTGAGTCCGCCGTTGCCGCATCGTGCACGCAGCCGAACGGCGCGCCGTGAACAGAGGTCGGTCCTCCTCGCGCGTCTTCGGAAAATCGATATATTGATCGCGCTCGAGTATACACGGTGTCTCCTCGCGTCGCGCGTCCATTTGCGCTATATTTCAAACAGAAGATATTGATGATATTGAAGATGCGGAGATGCATAATTCTTAATAATCATCCAGCATAGCCTGGTGAAAACCTGTAGTACCACCGTCAAATCAAGGCGCCCCAGTTATCGGAATAAGGCCCATAAATTAGCTTATTCTACTATTAATCTAATTTTGTTAACGTCTCTAGGATGCATTGCGAGCCGTTTTCCCGCGAGCTCGCCACTCGCGGGGGCGTTCCCGCAAATTAACTCAATTAACAAATGGTCCAGTCGCAAAAGGCATTACGCGAGAATCTGGGCGCCAGGTGCGATTACGCGCACCACGTTTTCACTTACTCATACGTCCTAGCAAAAGCTGAATCTTCGCGAAATCGTCGAAGCTCAGGGCGGAATTCGTGATGTTAGTTAGGAGGGTGAGGGGAGAGAGCGTAGCGCAGAAACATAAAGAAAGAAAGCCAAAGCGGGTGCAATTGTAATAAAATAAGAATAAAGTATATTTTCGTAACGCTTAAGAGAAAACGATCAGTCAGAAAGGGACAGCAAATATAACGACGAAGATACGGATGTGTGTGTGACCCGTCGGTACGCAATCTCGGTACGGACCTCTAATCGTACGCGGAACCCGGAACCGGGATCGAATTTAATACGTCGGCACGAGCACGCGGTCACCCGTTCGACACACACACGCAAAGATGCACTCATCCACCCACCCTAACATCGCACGCGATTACTCACACATACACGCAACACGAAGCATACTACGCACTTTCACGGCACGCGGGACGTTACACGCGCAGATACGGAACACAATACGCAATTCACTTGAAACACCCTATACGCGGGCCGCCACGCCGCTTTGCACCCCCGATGCGCCCCGCGCGACCCACGATGCACTCGCCTGTGCAATCGCCCCGCGCGGGCACGCGGGCCAACAGCTGACGCGGCGCCCGGCACACGCAACACGCAACCCGCACGAACGCGCCCGGCGCGTGATCGTCCCCCGTCGCTCCCCGGCGCAATCACCGTCTTATACGCGCCTCTACTTACTCGCGGTACGCGGCACAATAGGCGGGCGCGAGGTCACACACACGCGCGCGGACGGGAATCGTCCCGCAATCACACACAACAATTTACGCGATGACTACCGGTCGCGACGAAGTCCCCGAGGAGGGCGAGAATACGCGTTATCGCAAACTCGATCCGCTCTCGGCCGGCCCACACAACGTTTTCTTGACGTTACGGTACACACGGGACTCTACGGTATGTCCCGGTACGCACATTTACACTAGACGCGATTAGCGGACACAAGGGCACCGGCCGCGAGCGGAATCACTGTATCACTTTGCCTACCGGAGCGGCGATCTCACAAAATATCCTCCTGATCCGGTGTCGGTGGTCGGGATCGGCGTCTCGTCTCGTGGCTGACACGGTAGTGACGATCCTGCGGCCCGGCGGGATCACCTCGGGAACCCCCGCTTGCGCACCGAATCCGCTTCCTGTCCCAGCCATCCGCGCCGTATCCTGCTGCCGAATTCCTCCTTTCGTGATCCGCTCCACCGGCCCGCGGTATTTGAAACGGGCGTGATAGGGTGAGTACGGCTGGCCGTGCCGTAATCTCTGGCCGACGTCCGGCGGGCCCAGCTGGCCAGGCCGTGACCGCGCCGACGGGCATATTCTCGCGTCCGGCGGAGGCGGCGGGACCGTCCGCCCGCTCCTGGGGGTGGCGGCTCAGCGTCCGACGCGGACCTCTGCGGGGCGTCCCCCTCGAGCGTCCTTGTACTCCTTCGGCGGCGGTATGGCTCGGGACGTGTGCGGCGGCGCGGCGGCGGACCCATGGGTGACCCGCCCGTCGGCCTCCCCGTCGCCTTCGCCTCTCCTCGACAGCTCCCTTAAGTCCCACGATGCGGCTTTTAAGCCGTTACAATAGTGTTTTGGACCCGCTCCGGCTGCAAAACGCTAAATATGGCTATTAATCTCGCTCGCCCCCGCTCGGGTTACCTCGCCCCCGATCTTACCCTCGGCCAAGCTTCGTCCGGGAGGAGGGCGCGACTTTTGTCACGTCACAGCATATAATTAAATTCTTGTTATTTTCTAATTATAATTTAAGATCATAGTATTCTATTAATCAAATTATTAATATAGCTATTAATTACGTTCTTTTGAATAATTCATGCAAACGCAAAACGCGGACAAAAATTTCGCATATTGAAATGTAAAACGATAACATATATGTATATTGAAATCCGTTTGTCTTCTGTATAACAGCAAAATGTAATTTATTTTATTAGTTAATTTATTTTATCGATTAATGTATACAAGATAGGTACATGAAATAAGATTCTTGATAGAATTTGTTGTTTCCGTTCACTTCGAAGTTCGAGTCGAAGTCTTTACTATTCCGTATAGCTGTAATATATACCTACTCCAATATTCACTTCGTGCCGTTACAACCAACTGCTCTCACAAAATTGTGCATTTCGTAACGGGAAATAGTCCTAGCATTTCTCATTTATTATTAACTACATTGTCTTATCACGTTAAGGAATTTTGTGGTAATATATTCAAACGATATTTAGACTTCTTAAGAATCTTCTTCTCTCTTAAAGAAGAAATATAACATTTTTCCAATCTAAACTTCCTGGATAAAGAACAATAGGACAATATAATTGGTATTTCCTAAGAAAAAACAACCATTTTATATTTAACTTTTTTTAATTTTGACCGTTTACACAGAAAAAAAGAATATTCTTGATTTGAAAATATTGTATCGGTAAAAGTTTACAATAACTTACACAGCTCGGATTACTTTGACCTTGACATATGTTGTCAAGGTCACCCTCCTGAATGACCTTCAGAAGGTTTTAGTCGGCGGTCGCTGTTTATTAAAAAATTATAAACAAAAAAAGTTTGGGAAATATAGCAGCTATTTTGAGTATTGGAAGGCATAAACGACTAATATTACGTTTTTTTTTAAAACAGAGAATATTTTATTTCGCGAGTCTGTGCTTCAACTTACAAAGCACATACTTGTAAAGCGCGTCACTAACCTATAGGTTAGTGGCCCGCTTTACAAGTGTGTGCTTTGTATGTGCTTCAACTTAGAGAGCACATACTTATAAAGCGCGCCACTAACCTATAGGTTAGTGACGCCCTTTACAAGTGTGTGCTTTGTATGTGCTTCAACTTAGAAAGTTGTTTATAACTTTTTAATAAACAAAAAAAAATTTGGTGGGGAAAATTATTTAAAGCAGTGAAATGTTGGTATATTGAAAGGAAAGTTACCAATCTCTGCTTTAAATAACTTTTCTTTCAATATACCAACAATTCACTGCTTTAAATAATTTTCCCACCAAACTATTTTTGTTTATAACTTTTTAATAAACAGCGACCGCCAACTAAAACCTTCTGAAGGTCACTCAGGAGGGTGACCTTGACAACATATGTCAAGGTCAAAGTAATCCGAGCTGTGTAAGTTATTGTAAACTTTTACCGTAATGTGTTACAAGCTATTTTCTCTGCCATTGCTAGAGATATTAACTTAAATCTTTTTTGCTAAACTTCCTACACTTTTAGAAGATGTACCACTTGATAAAAAAGCCATAATGTAATTTCAACGATCAAAGATATGGCGCTTTAGCACATTTTGCAAGAAACTTATACCGTTTAATATTAAATCACAGATGAATGTAAAATAATTAATGCCGCGTGTATAAATTTATTTAAAACACTTGTTCTATTCAAAACGGAAAAAACACACATGCACAATATGTTTGTAAAAAGAAATTAATTTACACTTGTTTAAAAAGTTTATTAATAAGGCTTATTTGTCAATAAGGGTTGAAAAACATTTTAACCTCACAATTATATTTAATAGGGGAGACCCGGGCGAGACCGTCCAGAGGGTGAAATCGTCAAATCAAATATCTCGGAACCTGTATATTGTGCGAACTCGCTATTAACATTGTAAACGCGTCTTATGGTACCCATGTGACCAACGGAGTTTCGGCAGGTTACCTGCCGTGTTATGATTTTTACGAGGGCAAACGTGTTTTCGGAAGGTGAAAGTGAAATTTTCTGCGCGTGGAAATTTTGTAATATCTGCAGTAATATTTGCTCTCCAAATCTCCAGGTACGTGATTATAAAGAGTAATGCATGCTGAACACGAATCCAGTGTAGTTTCTTCATTATCGTTCATGTCTAATATTTCGTGGGCGATCAAACCTGAAACTTGTGTTTAGGGCTAATTCGTCAGTAAGCACTGCGGGCGGATTCGGCAGTCTCGTCACTGTGGCGCGCCGGGCGCACGACTTCAGCTCACGGCGATTTTAGGTTTCGTTGTAACCGGACACGTTGGGTCACGCGCGATACGACTCATTCATCAATATCTCCGAAAATGTTGAAAATTCGTGAAACACGGTCGCCACTCGATTTTACCCGTTAAATCAAGAAAGGTAAGTATACTACTAACCGTATCTGTAGACTAATTCCCCTTTTTCTCTTTTTCAGGTGTTCCGGACTGCTGATGCTGCTGGCCGCACGGCGTATCGTCTCACGGATGGACCTCCTTCGTAGAAGCCGCTTACCACCAACGATGCTCTGGACCACGCTGGATCGTCACGGATGTCTCACCATCGGGATCGTCGCAGAATTTCAGGTAAGTATCGTATATCGTATAGGTATAACGTAATTAATGTGCATTTACTCGCACTTGATTTCCGCAGGAATATCGATAATCGAAGGATCTCCCGCTAGGGAGGTGACTCAGGAATGGTCACAGGATATCGTCGAATGATTTCAAACACTGAGGATATCACTTTTGTATAACAATGTATTTATTCGATAAATTTGGAATAAATAGTCATTCAGTTCGATCAACGATGATTTACAGTCACTCGTGGTGTATCACCGTTATCGTATATCACAATTCGCGTGTCGCGCGTAAAATTGACAATTTTCGAATAATCACGAATGTCCGTCCGCAACATGGGTGTCACCGGTCTGTGTGAGAATATATTATATTCCCCCGCGTGATTGTCCTTTGTTTCGTATACGGATGTTGAATGTTCGCGCTATTCGTTATAAGTCGCACGCACTTATCTACGATACGTGATATATCCGGATATCGCTCTGTACGCGGGTCGCATCGGTTGTAACGAGAACTTCGGTCGTATGTCGAAACGTGTTATCCATACCGGCTCTCCCGACAGACTGACTTTCGTAGTGCGTATATCTCGCACTATCTTCACTTTTCGCGAAACACGTTATATTCGCGTTATACCGGATATCGCTCCGTACGCGGGTCTCCCCGGTTGTATTAAGAACTTCTATGACACGTAAATTTGTGTTAGCTGTACGAGCTCTCCCGGCGGACTGACCTCGAGCGCTCGCTCGCTGCGTCGCAGATCCCCATTCCACGCAGTACCCCCACTCCTGGTATTGCGTCAGCCGTATCACGTGATCGTTGCCTGTTCGTACCTGACAAACAAGTCTGACAAACACGCAGGAATGTCGTATGATCGTCTATTGTATTCTCGTAACGCTGGAAACTTATCTCTATTCTCTGGATATATATATTTGAGAATTTACACATGACATATTACATGCTTTTAACATGAATTCACAGGTACGACGCAATTTCGTCATTTATGGATGTACAACGATCGCTTCTTATCACAGATGATCCTTATCTACTAATATCACGGGAAATAACGCGTTTTCCCGACGATGACGTTCGTGCAGGAAGTTGGTCGCACAACGGTCAGATCTCAACGGCAACGCGATATCTGTGTTATTTGGCATTCCTTAAGGACCCTCCAAACATTTATTTCTACTTTCGAACTTTGTGCAGTGATCTTTCTGCACAATCGTCGGACCAGAACGGGACCTTGATGGACACGTTAGTCAGACTCTCGCGAATGCAATTATAACGATCTTTTTCTCGGGGAAGGTCTGTGCAGCGACTTTGTTGCACGGGGTTCGTAGAACGACGGGAGTCGGTCCGTGGGCTTCCTCGGGACCTAGCGAAGTCATCCCTGTCATTTGTCCCTGAAGAAGATGCTCGTGCAGGAGGTTGGCCGCACCCAGGTCGGATCAGGGTGAAACTCGGTATACGTCCCAATCGGGACCTCGGTAGGCCATTGGCAATGGTCTTTCGTTCGCACGAGGTTTGTGCAAGGATCTGGTTGCACAGAGGTTAGGATTCTCGGAGATCGCTATGAACGTCTTCTTCGACGTCCAGCGAACATGTCGGTAGGGTTCGTTTACCCAGATTGTACTTGTGCGGCGTCCGCGTGTCGCACGCGTCGGACTTTGTCGGAATCGCTATCACGTTGTCCGTTGACACTTAATCGGCTCGTATACCACGCGATTATCAACGTGTCGCGCCTCATCAGTCTCTACACGCGATAAAGTGCGTAATCGATACACGCTACTGCGTAATCAACGCTGAATCACGGGTTTTATCTCCTATACACTTATAAATTAACTTTAACATGCCGCACCTCGCAATGTACGACGATAATGGCAAATGAAAACTTAAATTCAGGGGAAAAATCCAAAGCAAAACTATACTTCTTAATCTAAACACGAGTCTGTACGCGACTCTTAAAAGCTAATGTCTTAACACCTAACATCGGTCTATGAGCGACGCGATAAATAGCGCAGGTACAAAGGTATTAATAGTAATATGTAAATATATAATCCTGCCTAAGTGGCACGCAAAGAAAGATAAGAAACGAAAAATAAATATGGGCAACGAACAAAAGAGTCGCGAAACGAAAAATAAATTATTATATCGTGCCCGTAAATGCCGTATAATTGTAAGTGCGCCGAGCGCTGTGCGACTCACTCGGCCTCGCTCTCGGTGTTGTCTTCGGTCGGCGGCACCGCTGCAGCCTCCGGCTGCAAGGTTTCCCTCGAGCGTGATTCTGTCTTCCCTTGCACGTGCGTTACTTTGTATACATAGGGAAATGGTACGCACGTATCGTCGCAAAACGACTCCCGTCGACAAGGAGAAACTCAAGAAGGCAGTTCTTGCGGTGAAAAAAGATAAAATAAGCGCTTACGCAGCTGCAAAACAATTCGATGTCCGGAGAACCACGTTAAGGGGGGAAACCCATTCGTCGGGTCAAAAAATGCATGATTGTTAGGAATTTTTTTGGTAATTATGCATATTAAGACCCCACTCGCCAATGACCTTGACCTTGACATATGTTGTCAAGGTCACCCTCCTGAATGACCTTCAGAAGGTTTTAGTCGGCGGTCATTGTTTACTAAGTTTACTAAAAAGATAATATTCTCACATATATGTAAGATAAACACTTAACAATAAATTATGGCCAATTTATCGAGAAATATTAAGGTGTTATAAAGAATATCTAGTTATTTATAAATGTTTTTTAAATTAATTAAGCTTATGTCTTAACCTTACTTGGTCTTTCTCAGAGCATAAGAGAAAATTACATTTAAAAAAATAAATAAGAGAAAATTACATCAAAAAAGATAAATAATAATAAATGTTAGAGTTCACATTTAAAGCATTAGAATGACAATTATAAAAACAGATAATAAAATGTTGAAGTTTACGTATAAAGCGTTAGAATAACAATCAAATTTACAATGGTGAAAGTCAAATTAAAATAAAACGCAACAACAAATAGAATATCAAATAACAATAACAATAAAAAAAATCAAATGATCAAAGTTGCAAGTGAGAAATTATAAGTATTGAATTTTGATGTAATTTGTGCAGAAGATCGAATAGTATTCCTTGGTGGAATTTAGTTGTACAGAACCCAGGCAGTAGAGAGTAACACTACTAACACGCTCCTCATCGGAAAGCACCAATATAAGTCCGTAAGTAAAAGCAGATAATGTCCGGTGTATTGCTTTTTTATCAACTAATTATTAGTTATGACCGTACTTAGTGGCAACTACACAATAAAAAATAAAATGTTAAATATTATATTATATGTTTCTTTATTGCAATTAGCAAAGGATGAGGCACCAACAAATTGTTGCTTTATAGCCTACCCGAAGACATACAAAAACAAGAACGATATAACTACATTGCATTTTAAGAACGCAATCACACAAACGCAAACGAACATTATAATACACTCGGTCAAAAATTCTTACTAACACACATACATATATACAGTAATTGACACTATAGTTTACATTTATATTTGTTCTTTTAACTTTTGTAAATAGTTTTTTTAACTTTAAGTATAATGTATATTTTTTTAAATCGACCCAACTGGCCATGTTAAATAATAAGATGTTATCTAGAATATAGAATATATTGCGAAAAATATTACCTCAGTCAGGATTTGAACCTGGAACCTCCCGCTTTCCGTGCAGGCATCGTCCCAATTCGACCACTGAGGCATGTGGTAATATTGAGAAGCCTTCACTTGCGCACAGTACAATTGGACACGTTGCAATTGCACACCACACTATTAGAGACATAAAGTCGCGCACCGTTCAATTGGACACGTTTCAATTGCGCACAGTTTGTTTGGACACAGTTCATTTGCGCACCGTTCAATTGGACACCGTTACTTTTGGACACAACATATATTTTTATTATATAATTTGGAATTTTTTGAAATATATTATTAACTTTATTTTGTAAATAAACGTTTGTTACAGTGGACACAGTTCTTTCGCGCACCGTTCAATCGCGCACACTTCTTTCGCGCACCGTTCAATCGCGCACAGTTCTTTTGCGCACCGTTTAATCGCGCACCGTTCAATCGCGCACCGTTCTTTCGCGCACCGTTCTTTAGCGCACAGTTCTTTCGCGCACCGTTCAATCACGCACAGTTCTTTCGCACACAGTTCGATCAAGCGTATATATATCTAAGAAATGGCAATGGTGTGCAAGGCAAAAATGAATAATAATGTAATGTAATTATTAATTATTGTCGGATAGCAACGTACCAATAAAACGCACAAACATGTTCGTCTACAAAATAATTAGATTTTCTAATAAATTAGTTATTACGCTCCAAGCTGTTACAACTACGATCTCTTGCTGACGAATTTGCTGTGGTCGCTTATGATTATAACACTTTGGAGCGCAGCAACTTCGTGGAAAGAAAAAAGTGTACTAAGAATATTTCTACTTTTTACATGGTGTGTATAGTCCGTAAATAATTAATAATTATATTATACCATTCCGTATCTTTGCCTGGCACACAGTTGTTTTGACAGATTTCCTAACCTCTCGTAATTTATTTTTATTTCAGAAATATGCTTCTTTGAGCTTCTTTTCGAAACATTACAATTTTAGTAAGTATTGTGTATTTATATATTTCGTAATAAGACGAAAATGACGTTTAAAATGACATTCCTAGCAATATTCCAAGAACAGATTTCTTATTTTCAGTGATGAATCAGATTTCCATATCTTTGTTATCGATAGCATATTATGGTGTTTTGGGCAATATCTCCATCAGTGCTGTGAAAGAAGTCATTTACAATGCAAATTGCTGTGTCTCCTTCAGGTAACTTCCTATTTAATAAACTATACGTACGTATACTGTAATATATATATGCTCATGAGATTTGACGAAATTTCTAATAAAGTTATTCTGTAGGATATGAACCTCTAATATATTATACTATTTAATAACATTTTCAAACGCCTATTTCAGATATAACAGAACTGAGAGCCGCATATCTGACGCATCTATAGTAATTTGCACAGCAGGCCTCCTATCGAGCACTAGAAAAGAATTCATTAATAGTGATGGATTCAAGACAAGACAAGACAAGACTCGGACATACTTGTCTTGTCTTGATTTTTAAAATCAAGAATCATTGTGTCTTGATCTTGACAATCAATATCCTGTCTTGATTCTTGATTCTTGCAAGATTCTTGCAAGATTCTTGGTACTTTTATATGTATAAATATTGATTTGCACCATTTTAATTCTATTATTTTTAGATTTTTTATAAAAGTTATAAAAAATATATTTTTGCAAAAAAAATTTACTAAATATATAAAAAAATAAAAAAATTTTACAAAATGTTATTAAAATTTAAAATTCAACATAAAATTGTATTACTGGTAAGAGTACGAGTAGATATGAATATCAAATATTAAGAGACTTTATTAAGTATTGTCTTGTGTTAAATATTATTATAATTTTACACAAACATTTATATTTAAACGTTTATGTTTATTAAAATTTAATGTTTAAGGCTTTATTAAGGTTTATTAATAAGACTTAATTATTACAATTTCTTTTTCTTTCAAATTTTGGTATTATTTGGTATTATTTGGTATAAGTGTAATATATTATATATTCCTTTACAATATTATTATTTGAACATTATTATATACAAAAAAGAATGATATAATATAATCTCTAAAAACTTACTTTTTAAAGAAAGGTAGGTATTGTACAGTGAAAGTCAGAAGGTTGTCCGCATTGGTCAGATTGAGTTTTGGAACGCCAGCCTGCTCACCTAGGGTGCGTTCCACTTAACGCTCGCAACGCTCATAGAATCATTTCATCCTTGTTGTTTGTCAAATGTTAAACAAGGACCAATGATACTCACGAGCGTTGTGAGCGTTAAGTGGAACGCACCTCTAGCGATTGGTTTTTACTAGAGTCCTAGATAATCTAGGACTTTAATTTTTACTAATAGATTTAACCATTTGCATATTGCATTTAACCGTTCCACGAGCATGGTTTGCCGATGCAGACAACTTTTGCGATTTCACTATACAAAGAAAAGATTGAAAAGTAAGAAAGTAGTCCAAATTTTATGGCCGTTTGTTCTCGATGAGCGTTTCTTATTGGCGCTGTTATTTCTGGACAAAGTTATGTATATATATATATATACAGGGTGTCCCATTTTAACTTAGACAGCTGAATAACATGAAAAATTGCAATGTAATCAAAAATGTTTTAGACAAAAGTCGTATGGTTTTAAGGGGGACAAAAGATGGTGGCAATGATTTGACCTTGGATGGTCGTTTGAAGCTCACGTGAACGTTACCTCCAATTTCTTACATGCAACCCCCTATATTGTAGTATATCGTTTGAAAGGGCATAAAATAAGAAAATTTTTGGCGCTAACCAGAGGTTAATACGTTGACCCGTTCGGGAGTTATTTAAGGTCAAAAATTGACTTTTTCCAACTTTGACCTTAAATAACTCCCGAACGGGTTATCGTATTAACCTCTGGTTAGCCCCAAAAATTTTCTTATTTTATGCCCTTTCAAACGATATACTACAATATAGGGGGTTGCATGTAAGAAATTGGAGGTAACGTTCACGTGAGCTTTAAACGACCATCCAAGGTCAAATCATTGCCACCATCTTATGTCCCCCTTGAAACCATACGACTTTTGTCTAAAACATTTTTTGATTACATTGCAATTTTTTATGTTATTCAGCTGTCTAAGTTAAAATGGGACACCCTGTATAAATATACATATATATTTGTAATTTTCTAATTTTAGTTGTCAATAATCAAGAATCTTGATTAGTTTGTCTTGTCTTGTCTTGAGCTCGATTTGTTAAATCTTGTCTCGTTTCTATTTTATCAAGCACAAGAAATTTATGTTCTTGTCTTGAAAAATCAAGACAAGACAAGACAAGATCTTGAAACTCTTGTCTTGTCGTCCATCACTATTCATTAACAAAACACGAGATTCTTTTAAGCGAGAGTTGATTGTAATTTTCTCCGCTATTAGAATCCTGTGACATGTTGTGAAAACATCAACGATCATCTTTTATCTTTCTGACTTTTGGGGGAATTAATCCTTTACTTTCAAAGCGTGTTTGTACAATGTCATTTATTGTCCATTACAAGCAATCAAAACAAGAATCTACAAAAAGCAACATTGTGTACTAAATATACAATATATGATATAGAAATTAAAAATTTATTCTCGTAATAAAACACTAATAAATACAATAGAAATACAAAGTGTCGTATACACGGCGGCTAATAATCCGATTAATAATTACCGTATACTATTCAATCCAAAATTGTCTTTTTTTTTAATCGTAACGATTATTTAAATATGGATACCCTTTTTTGATCTTCTTCTGCATCGAGCCCTCATATCTGAGGTGTCGTGATCCCTCCAATTTCTAGTATATGTGTATCTTCTGCATCGAGCTCTCATGTCTGAGGTGTCATGATTCCTCTAATTTCTAGTATATGTGTATTAAAAGAGATTGATTCAAATGTTTTGAATATAAACTAGACTCGTATTGAAATAATCATTATGATCAAAAAAAGAAGAACTTTCGATCGGATGATGTACGATAGATGTTAAACTGGATTATAAGCCGCTGTGTAAATGTAGTCTATAATAATTGTAAAATTATGATAATGTTTTCTTATTGAAACACGTTTTTTGTTTGTTGCTTTACAAATTTATATCTTTATTAAATACTTTTATAAAATGTGCGTATCATCTTAAATCTATATGGCAAAACGTTATAAAAATAATATTACATGGCAGTGCATTATACGTATATATATACATATATATGTATATAGAGAAAGACTATCAAATATATCTTTGGTCATATATCTCTCGCACACAAGGTAAAATCTACATATTTAATTACAATAAAGTACATATACATTACGCATAAATAACTTTAGGAACTATAATCTTCATATACATTTCAAAAGGCGCTTTATCGACTCTCTAAAGTAGAATCAGTAGATTTCACCGAAATACACTGCTAAACAGTTATAAGTATACCACTGAATCAATTCAGTGGTATACTTATAACTGTTTATCAGTGTAAATACACTGATTTCGGTGAAATCCACTGATTCTACTTTAGAGAGGACATAAAAACAAAATAAGAGAAGATGAAAAAAATGTCTTCCGCTCTGAACTAATTTACAGCAAAATAGAAATAATTTGAAACAAAAATTCTGCATATTTCTCGCACTAAAAACAAATTCACATTTATATCATTAGCTGTCGTTTTCTGTAGTCACTATTTGACAAGAATAATTACATATACGTAAGTTTAACTCATGTAGACACCGCCACAATACATAACTGTGCTTATAAAGACGGACGAAACTGAATTATATAAGTATAATTGCAAAAATATGAATATCAATACAAACAATACCAATATACAAAAATGCTTTCTTATGCTAGAAATTTTCAGATTGCAGCCTGCCTTTACAACGAAAAATTGCTTGAAACAGACAGCTTTTTACGGTTTTCTAACTCTAAGACGCTTTTCATAAGTATAGTATCGCATACTGGACATCGATAACGTTCCAAACGTTGCATTGAATGCAACAGGCAAAATGACCACAGGGTACAAATATACAAGAGGGTTGCTATTAAACTTGATAGTTTAAATTATCCAGCTTTTGTAATGCTTGCCGTCCATTTGTCTGCAGCTGTCGATCAATTCTAGGTAAAACCAATTTTGGTAACTTTGTCATATCAATACTCCGCTCAGGCATGTTTCCGTGTTCATTGTAAGGGTTTTCTATTAATAAGAAATAATGCGATAAATAGTATACAAAAATTTTTCTAATGCAATAGTATAATGGATTTAAAAGAGAAGTGAAATTTGAAAATCGAAATGTAAAACATTGAAAAATGTAGATATCTATAAAAATGAACTATGTGGAACTATAGAACCATGTAGTCGACCACGAAGGTATTCGTGTTCTTTATTAACACAATATTCTATAAAATATATTACAGAGGAAAAAAAGAAAAGTTATGGTGTAAGTAGCACCTTTGACCTGCTCTGCACAAAATAAAAAAGTATAATTGTCTAAAGTTATTGCAAAAAAAGATGGGCCATGTATTTTGCAAATTTCCTATCTGCATGTCTTAAAAAATTTGAAAATACTAATATAAAAAATTTGGAAACTTATATTTTTCATTGTGTAAACTGTTTCTACACGTTATTTAGTATATAAATATGTGAGAGTATAATTAAGGAGTGATTACGTTTGATACAAGATATTTCACATTTTATTTTGATGCATTGAGTATTAAATTGAAATGTACAAACTTTGTGTATAAATGCATTTTTTACATAAAATTTTACATAAAGTGGAAGAAATAAAAAAAAAAAAAACAGAAATATACAAAATATTCTGAAAAGTGTAAAGTGATCAGAAAATTACATCAACTGAAAATGGAAAATTGTCTATTATTTAATAGTATATAAGCGTAAACAAAGATGAATTAAGAAGCATATAAGTAGGAATTAATAATTTATATCAAGTAAAAGGCAATGGTTAATATCAAGTAAAAGGTTGTGGATAATATCTTGTTGTTTGAATTTATGAGTATCTTTTCTACAAAAATAACGGTAATAGTTGAATCAAGAAAATATAAACCGACTTTTTCAAAAAGTAATATCTCTAATACTTAGAAAATTACTCTTTTTAATTATATGTATATACAATTTAATTCGCATTTTATTTTAAAACACTGAGCATTAAATTAAAATAAATAAATTTTGTGCATAAATGTATACACTCTACAAAAAGTTTTACATAAAGTGAAAGAAATAAAAAAAATAGAAATATATGAAATATTCTGAGAACCAGTAGAAACTTGCACATTGCTTTCTCATAGTTTTTAAGTGAGCCAGTAGAAACTTGCACATTGCTTTCTCATAGTTTTTAAGTGAGCCAGTAGAAACTTGCACATTGCTTTCTCATAATTTTTAAGTAAGCAAGTAGAAACTTGCACATTACTTAATCAACATTTTATTTCGCTTATAAAGCTTCCTCTATGAGGAAGCTTGTTTTTTATTTGATGTACAATTATTAGTAAATATTCTTTAATTTGGCTTCCTCATAGAGGAAGCTTTATAAACGAAATAAAATGTTGATTAAGT
The DNA here is from genome assembly GCA_030770355.1 of Harpagoxenus sublaevis. Lineage (NCBI taxonomy): Eukaryota > Metazoa > Arthropoda > Insecta > Hymenoptera > Formicidae > Harpagoxenus > Harpagoxenus sublaevis. Next base: position 20,623 of record JASTWR010000948.1, on the reverse strand, counting down.
AATGTGCAAGTTTCTACTTGCTTACTTAAAAATTATGAGAAAGCAATGTGCAAGTTTCTACTGGCTCACTTAAAAACTATGAGAAAGCAATGTGCAAGTTTCTACTGGCTCACTTAAAAACTATGAGAAAGCAATGTGCAAGTTTCTACTGGCTCACTTAAAAACTATAAGAAAACAATGTGCAAGTTTCTACTTGCACACTTAAAAACTATGAGGAAGCAATGTGCAAGTTTCTACTTGCACACTTTAAAGCTATGAGGAAGCAATGTGCAAGTTTCAACTTGCACACTTTAAAGCTATGAGAAAACAATGTGCAAGTTTCTACTTGCTCACTTAAAAACTATGAGGAAGCAATGTGCAAGTTTCTACTTGCCACACTTAAAAACTATGAGGAAGCAATGTGCAAGTTTCTACTTGCACACTTTAAAGCTATGAGGAAGCAATGTGCAAGTTTTAACTTGCACACTTTAAAGCTATGAGAAAACAATGTGCAAGTTTCTACTTGCACACTTAAAAGCTATGAGGAAGCAATGTGCAAGTTTCTACTTGCACACTTAAAAGCTATATGGAAGCAATGTGCAAGTTTCTACTTGCTCACTTTTTTTATTATCCTAAAAAATCATTTTTTGAAGTCTCAATTATTAAGACTTGAGATGTTCTAACTGCAATTAAAAAATTAGCCCTTTGCAAAAAGACTAGCCCTTTTGCAAAAGGCCGCCCTTTTGCGAAACACTGATCGTTTCCCAATAAAACTGAACGCACGTTAGGCTTTTTGGCATACATTGGCTGATGCTAGGCTAGACACTTACGTCAGTTTTATTTAAAAAACGATCAATGCTTTTGCAATAGAGCGCCCTTTCGCCCTCTCTCTCTTTTTCTCTTTCTCTTTCTTTTTCTCATTTGAAATTTTGGAGAATTTGTACATATATCGAAGCTTTATAAAGCTGGGTCTAATCAACCAAACCATAATGAATTATATATGAAATAGGGGTTGAAAAAACTGAAAAATATATTAGAATCAAAAAATTGCTAATAATTAATACTAAATTGTCAAAAAATATCAATTTATGAAAAGTCTCAATTTTTGAGACTTTGGATGTAGCCCTTAAAAGTTAAAATTTTAAGATTTTAGTTATTTTTTTAATTCTATTATATTTTCAGTCTTTTCTACCTTTATTCATGTATAATTCTTTAAGCTTTGGTTGATTAGTTTTTGAGTTAAAGACATTTAAAATTTCGGGGAATCCGTCCATACATAAACATGAAGTCTAATCAACCAAATTTTAAAGAATTTTATATGAAATAGGGGTAGAAAAGACAGAAAAATATAATAAAATTAAAAATAGCCCAATATTCCCAAAACTTACAAAAGTTAGAGCAATCAAAGGCATTTCTTAAAAAATTCAAAATTTTATAAAGAAAGAAGCTCTTTACCAATTATTGCTAAATTTAATTCCATCTTTCCTTAAATAATACTTTATTGATTAAAAAAAATTTAGCCCTATATCTCAATATTTGCATAAGTTAGAGCAACCAGGGACATTTCTAAAAAAATTAAAAATTTTTTAAAAAAAGAACCCTTTCATTAATTATTGCCAAATTCAATATCAACCTTTCTTAAATGATATTTTATTGATTTAAAAAAAATCGGCTCGATATCTCAATATTTGCTGAAGTTAATGCAACCACGAACATTTCTAAAAAAACTCAAATTTTTTTAAAAAAAGAACCCCTTTACCGATCATCGCCAAATTTAATACCGACTTTTCTTGAATGATACTTTATTGATTAAAAAAAAAAACAACCCGATATCTCAATATTTGCGAAAGTTAAAGCAACCACGGACATTTCTAAAAAATTCAAAAATTTATTTAAAAAGAACCCCTTTACCGAATCATCGCCAAATTCAATACCAACCTTCCTTGAATGATGCTTTATCGATTAAAAAAAAAAAACAGCCCGATATCTTAATATTTGCGGAAGTTAGAGCAACCACAGACATTTGTAAAAAAATTTAAAATTTTTTAAAAAAAGAACCCCTTTACCGATTATCGCAAAATTCAATACCAATCTTCCTTGAATGATACTCTATCCATTAAAAAAAATTCAGCCCGATATTTCAATATTTGCGGAAGTTAGAACAACCACGGACATTTTAAAAAAAATTTAAAAATTCTTTTAAAAAAAACCCCTTTACCGATCATCGCCAAATTCAATACCAACCTTTCCTTGAATGATGCTCTATCGATTAAAAAAAAAACAGCCCGATATCTCAATATTTGCGGAAGTTAGAGCAACACAAACATTTGTAAAAAAATTTAAATTTTTTAAAAAAAGAACCCCTTTACCGATCATCGCCAAATTCAATACCAATCTTCTTTGAATAATACTCTATCGATTAAAAAAAAATTGAACTCAATATCTCAATATTTGCGGAAGTTAAAGCAACCACGGACATTTCTAAAAAAATTCAAAAATTTTTTTAAAAAGAACCCCTTACCGATTATCGCCAAATTCAATACCAATCTTCCTTGAATGATACTCTATCGATTAAAAAAAAAAAACAACCGATATCTCAATATTTGCGGAATTAAAGCAACCACGGACATTTCTAAAAAAAGTTTAAAAATTCTTTTAAAAGAACCCCTTTACCGATCATCGCCAAATTCAATACCCAACCTTCCTTGAATGATGCTCTATCGATTAAAGAAAAAAACAGCCCGATATCTCAATATTTGCGGAAGTTAGAGCAACCACAGACATTTGTAAAAAAATTTAAAATTTTTAAAAAAAAGAACCCCTTTACCGATCATCGCCAAATTCAATACCAACCTTCCTTGAATGATGCTCTATCGATTAAAAAAAAAAACAGCCCGATATCTCAATATTTGCGGAAGTTAGAGCAACCACAACAAATCTGCACATACACACACACATACGGACATTTTTTTTTAATGCAATTTTTCGACGTTTTAGAACATTCTAAACACATTGGCAGCGGCAACTAAAAAAAAATTTTTTTCACGAAAACAAAGCTTCCTCTATGAGGAAGCAAAAGTACTCACTTCTCAATTATTATACTCACATATTTACATACCAAATGATGTGTAGAATCAGTTTATACAAAAGAAATAGAAGTTTCCAAATTTTTTATATGTATCTTCAAACTCTTTAAGACATGCAGATAGGAAACTTGTATAATACGTGGCCTATCTTTTCTGCAATAGCTTGAGAAAATTTATACTTCTTTAACATATAATTAAATGAAGAATATAAAAACTTCAACCTTTTCACAAATTATTATTACTATTATTTATAAAATAACACTTTTTAATTACATATACAAAGACTAAATTTAATTACAAATACAAAAACTGAAATTGTGAGATTTAAAAACATTTGGCGTGCTCGGATATCCGAGTTTTTCTTTACAAGGACTATGTACTAGTAATAATGAAAAAAGTGATTTAAAAAAACTCAATAATGCATGCTACGTAATTTTACTAGATTTTAAAGTATTTGAAATTTGTAAATAAAACATTAAAATTATACGTTACCTTTGTCGGTGGTTAACAGTTATTTCGTCTTTTTGTTTAATTGTTTCGTTCTTTTCGTTTGTTGTGTTCTTTTTGAACGTTTACAAGTACACCGTTTTCTCCTTTATAATTAAATAATTCTTCTTGTACTGGTTTTCTCTTTGCTATGTTTGCATCAGTATTACTGTTGGTTTTATTGAACAATGTATTTGATTTTGTTTTGGAAGCCACATCTTGTCCATCAGATCTCGATGTACCTACTTGACTGTTCATCTTCAATGACTAAAATAAAATGTAATTAATATCATTTGTTGCAACAAATATAAAAAAAGACGTTATAAAAATTCAGTAAAATAAGAAAAATCTTATTCCCTATTAATAATTCTTCGAAAACCAAATTTTTAAAGTCGTATTTAATTAAATTATGTATTTAATATTTTAATAACACACTATAGAGTTCCATAGTACTGCAAAAAGTAAACTAAACTCAGAACTTAGTGTAGATGGTCATTTAAGTTTGCACTAAATTATGTAAAATCAAATTTAAAAATTTTATATATTTTAACATATACTAAACACTAGCCGTCATGTATTCCACATAGATTTAGGACTCCTAATTTATATTTTATATTAGTTTATTCTCAATAACTTATGTCAATTTGTATTAGCAAATCAATTAATGTATAATAATCTTATCTGTTAAATAATTAATTTACATAAAAGGTAATAATATAAAACAAATATCGTCCCGTTAAAAGTAAAGAGAAAAGAAGAAAACGCTAAGTGGTCACATGAAAAAAGTGATGTCTAAATTAATAACCTACGGGCATTTTTTTTCTTAAAAAAAACGTAAAGTTAAATGTATAAAAAACTTTACGTAAATACTTTATGTATAAAATGTATTAAGTAGTATAATTAAAAAATTACCTTTTAATATAGTTTTTTATATTCACACATATCTGTACATACTGCACATAGCATTTTTAATTTTTTATTATAATTATTATCATCGGATAATCTTCGAAAGGCACAATTAACACAAATAATGTGCCCGCACTCTCCAGCACCAAAAGTTTCAACAGTGATATTTTCTGTGCATATAATGCACGTCATTGCCTTTAAATCTTCCAAATTAATATGTCGCAATTTACATTTAACACGTTGACAATTCCCATTTTTGAAGTCGTGACATATACTACAGTTTTGTATATTTCGGCCGACTTCTCTTCTCATATGCTCGGTTACAATTCCCGTCGTTTCGTAACGAAGTTGTTCCACACTCGTACAATGCAAAAATAGGCATTTTTTATCGTGGCATATGGTGTTTTGATATTTAAAACAGTATCTATATTTATGCAATAAAACACAATCCATATCAAAACAGCAATTATTTTTAAATTTTTCGCAATCTTGAACGATTGGTTTTTTGGAATAAAAAGAATTTCATGTCACTGTAGGATGTATAATCAACAAGGGTTGTATATTAGTTGCAAGATACGTAGAAATCTAACCTCGAACCGAAATAAGCCATCTTCTCTTCTTATGAACGACAATCTAGCAGATGATAAACAATAACGACAAGAGCAATGTTAACGACGACAAGAGCAATATTAACGACAACAGCATTGAACAACATCAAAGTTCTAGTGTATACATACTAGATATATCGCGAGTCGCGACTCGTATGGAACATAGATGCGTATCGCAACGGCAAAATTAAGTCTGTTCCTTTTTGGTACCTGCACTTGCTTGCAGTCTTATTACTTAGGCTACTTGCACGCGTTTTACGATCTTGATAAACGGAAATGTATAATTGCTAGTAGCACAGATATAATAAGTACACTGCAGAGTACGAATTAAAAAATGCTATTTAAACGTCTTTCTATCTCTTGCGGTTACAAGATGTATATCATAAGGCGCCATAAGAGAAATTGTTTATTTCTATTAAACCCAGACAGCACAAGACGTCCTCAGGATCGTCCTGAATACGTCCAGGACGTCCTGGGATATTTTCAGGATACTTAGTTGTTTCCCAGATAGCAATGACATCCTCGGAAATCCGAAGGACATCCAGGACATGTGTTATTGTAATATTTATTTGACTTTATTAATTGTGGTGAAATACTTAAAATAGCTTCAGAATGTTTTAAGTACCGTAATAAATTATAAATTTTTCATAAATGTCCACTAGACTCAAATAACATAAGAAGTCCTAAACTCATCCTACGTACGTCCAGAATATCTTGAGGAGTATCGCAGGATATCCTGAATACATCCTGTAAAACGCCTCCTCCTCCTCGTAAAATATTATGACAAAATTTGAAATATCTCAGTAAATTCTTAACAAAAGAGAACTTTATTATAGTGTTTAAAAAACTTTGTAACAAGGGCTACAAGAATAAACAATAAAAATAGGGGCTTCTATAATCTATATAAAAAAATTAGATCAAAAGCACCTTAAATTTTTTAAATATAACACCACAGGGGGTTTAAATAAAAAATAGTCTTTTTGCATATTCTTGTAGCCATTGTCGAGACGTTTTTAAAACATTATAATAAAGCTCTCTTTTGTTAAGAATTTCTGAGATATTTTAAATTTTGTCATTATATTTTTAATATAAAATATGAAATATTTCGTAAAGTATTTACTTTTCGATGACTTTACCTTAATACTTTTATGCGTAGAATAATGAAAGGAATCGAATGATGTAAAAAAAAACAAATTATAATGTTAAAAAATTTGATTGCATTTTGTATACAAACTTAATTTTGAAAAATTACAAATGTAAAAATTAATATTATTATTCCATTTCTTTGATTATTTTATATATAAAAGTATTAAGGTAAAGTCAGCAAAAACTGAATACTTTACGAGATATTTCATATTTTATATTAAAAATATCATGACAAAATTTTAAATATCTCAGTAAATTTTTAACAAAACAGAACTTTATTATAGTGTTTTAAAAACGTCGTGACAAAGGCTACAAGAATGCACAATAAAAATAGGGGTTTTTATATAAAAAATTTAGATAAAAAAAACCTTAAATTTTTTAAATAAAACACCATAGGGGGTTAAATAAAAAATAGTTTTTTTTGCATATTCTTGTAGCCCTTGTCGAGACGTTTTCAAAACACTATAATGCAACTCTCTTTTGTTAAGAATTTCCTGACATATTTTCAGAAAGATGCACGGTAGCGCATCTTTCCGTGGTAGCTTGCAATGACACCGATAGGTGGCGCATAATGGTGTGATTAACTCGTAAGTAAATTTCAGTTGAGAGCGAATATAAGCAGGTCCAGCCGAAGCAAAATCATGACATCCGCCAGACATATCTTTGCCAGCAATATTGCTGCGATGATATAAATACATAAAACTATATTTTCCAAAGTAAGATGTTTGCAAATTGTAAAAAAATTTTTTTAATGTGAAACAATATTATTTTTTCAAATCTTAAATAAATTTGTCCTATTTGAATTGTCCTTCAAACGCCTAAAAAATGTTCATAACATATCCTATAGAAGTCTTCAGGATGTCCTCAGGATATTGTAAGGACTAGTTGGCTATTATTTGCTCTTTCTCAGGATATCCGAAGGATATCCGCCAGGATGTCCTCAGGATGTCGTGAGGACTAGTAGTTGGCTATTATTTGTTCGTCCTCAGGATATCCGGAGGACATCCGACAAGATGTTCTCAGGATATCGTAAGAACTAGTATTTGGCTATCATTTGCTATTCCTCAGGATATCCGGAAAACATCCCGGGATTTAATTAGAATATCCACAGGATATCCCAATGGTCCGTCCTGGATGTCCTTCGGACTTCCCGAGGATGTCATTGTGCTATCTGGGAAACGCTTATATCTCGGTACCCGAAAAAAATATAAAGATAATTAAAAAAGCACTCATTAGTTCATAATCTGCGGTACTGGAATTACTGGACCTCATTACTAGCAATTACAGAGTTTTGTTTATTAAAATGAAAAAGTGCGTAAATTTGTACCGATTTTCAACACAAATTTTTCTTATTGTTAATATGTATTCCAATTGCGCTTAGCATTACATATAATAGGATTGAAATTATACATATATTATTCTACACATATCTAATCTGCATAGCAAAATGTGTCTGGTTTTAATTAGAAGTATGCAACGTGCATGGATAAATTGAATTTTTGATTTGGATATATTGTATGCAATTTTAAGTTTACACTACGTGTTCGTATTTCGATACTTGAAGGTATGTCTCATTTATGCTGTGCATAATATGCAGTAAATAATTAACTTTAAGCTATAATGTGCAAACTTACTTTAAATTGTATTATGTTTTTGTTACAGTATTATATTTATGTTGTATTATTACACATTAATACTTATATGTTAAGACCGTTAAGATATAAATCAATATAAAGGAAATAGCCATATACGGTCCAAGCTTGGATGTAAGGCAGCTCAATATTATTTTATATATGTATATTAAATAATCGGATTTTCCAACATATTAAACTGCATGCCGATTACTTTCGGACTTAAAACACAGCTAGCTTCTAATGTTTCAATAATAGCTGTGTTTTAAGTCCGAAAGTAATCGGCGCGCAGTTTAATATGTTGAAAAATCCGCGTATTTAATAGACACATAAAAAATAATATTGAGCTGCCTTACATCCAAGCTTGGACCGTATATGGCTATTTCTTTTATATTGATTTGTATTATTACATTTGAAATAGGAATTTGGACAAAGATTAAGTATTGAACAGAGATTTTGAAAAATTGGACCTGAGTATAGTAGGAAAATAAGACCAAGCAATTCTTATACTTACTGTATCTCTTATTTTATTTAATAAGATATAACGCTCTTTTGTAGGATGCACTAAAATAAAAAATAAGGATTAAGTGTTGAAAAAAAGTAAATATATAAAAATATATATATATATATATATATATATATATTATATTAGTAAAATATATTTATAATATATAAAGATTTTTATATCCAAATCTCAGCAATGTATCATTAACGGGTGATACGCGAGGACTAGTACACCCTGTATACTTGTAACATAAACTCAAGACACTTCTTTGTTTTCTTCATCCTCTTTCATTGTCCTCTTTCCCTTGCTTAATCTGTAAATAATATGTATGTTTCGTTTTAATGTTAAGAAGTTAAATACATAATATATAAATTTACGTCTTTCTTTAACTATAACAAAGTTAAAATATATCTATAAAATTCTGATAAATTGAAAAATATAGAATGTATATTAACAGTATTGTGTTTCAATTGTGATGTAAGTATTTAGGTATCTATATTTTGTTATAACAATTCATTAGATTGTATTTATAATCATTACTTTTTTTCTAAAATACACATCAAACCAAAAGAAAAAATTTTTTTATATTGTTATGGATTCTAAGAATAACTGAGATTAATAGAAAGAAATGTTAGTAAAACAAGATTTTTACACACACACACACATACAAGTATAAAATATTAATGTCTATATATACACAAGATATTTTACAGATTACATTGGGTGAATTTATTTCAATATTCAAAAAAGCAGTTTAAAAAATAACTCAAAACATATACTCACATAGGCGAAACTCCACCATCCATTTGTGACATTGATGACATTCCTGGAGAGGAAGTGGCCCAACGATGTCCAATGGAAGACGGCGAAAGCAATATGTACAATATACGTGACCGCATCTTAATGCTTTTTTCCCATCTTCCATCAATGGGATGTAGCATTTGTTGCATGCTGGTACATATGCTGCAAGTACAATATACCTTTCATTAATTTCTTGTGATATTTATATATTTATGTAGAAAAATTGACAAATACTATATAGAAACTTACAATTTCTAGCTGCTGTTCCACATGCCAAACACGGCCATAGGCATTCGCCCAACACATTTAACGTACATGTCGTAATCTGTAATTATTTAGGAAAAGTCTCCCTTAAAATGTACGCTAACCGTTATCAATTCCTTAGAAACGGTATCCCAAAACGGACGTATGTTTTCATTAATTTCCAAGACTTCTTCATTTGTAAGATGCACTCTCTTGCACAAATTACTTTTGTTACACATGGTATTATCACACCTCTCAACCTTATGCGGTATTTTACACAAATTTCTTTGACATACACGAAGCAAGTAATCTCGACAAACCATCTTATATAAATATAAAAGTGTACGAAAAAAGCAAATAAAAACGACAAAAGCTGAGAAAACAACACTAGCAAATACAACAATAGCAGAGTAAACAACAGTTTTAGCACATGTTCAAAGGAATAAATAGAAAGAAGCCTAATCTAACCCCACCGGCTTTTTCGCGATACCGTTATAAGGCCTGTTCTAAAATACGTCGCATGTCGGAACGCAGCTAATGGCCCAATAAGAGTTCTGTTTCGAAAACGTGTCTTCTCATTGGACTATCGGCAGTTTTCCGACATTCAGATTCAACAGCACGTCATAGGCCTAGTTTACACCGGACCGTTTGATACGCGTACCAAGTACTATATCCGTATCAAATCCGTATTAAATCTCGGGTTATCCCGGTGTAAACCGAGATTTGATACGGATTTGATACGAATATAGTACTTGTTACGCGTATCAAACGGTCGGTGTAAACAGGCCATAGTCGCATCCTTTTTCAATACAGTGCATTGAAAAATGCACATAATTGTTATATATATGAAAGTATATCTATATAAAATCTTAACAATGTTGTGACATTTAATATCTAACATATTTACTATTAGAATATTTTCATAAGAAACGTATATACATATACGCAAGTAAAAATATTATGCCGTTAAACTTTTCAATTCTATATGACATATACATATAATATACTGTTGCCTTTTGTACGTAACTTGTCAAATGATATTTCATATTCAGTGCTTATAATGTTCATGGCAGTGCATAAACATGCTTCGATAACTGAAGACAGATCTTCCAAAAAGTCCAAGAAATAAACGGAAGGATGTTGATGTTTTCATAACATTTTACAAGATTCTAATAGCGGAGACAGTAATAATAAACTCCTGCTTAAAAGAATCTCGTGCTTTGTTGATGAATTCTTTTTTGGTGGTTGATGACAAGCCTCTTTTGCAAAGTGCTACAGATGCATGGAATATGTCGTTCTCAGTTTCTTTCTATCTGAAATAAACGCGGTTTAATAAAGTTAATAAATACCATAATATATAGCTCGTGTAAAAACTGTAATCACTTATTAAATATTTATATTTACGATGGTTTTACGAAAGGTTAGAAAATCTGTCATAACAACGATGTGCAAGGCATAAGATGCAGAATAATATAATTATTAATTATTATCGGGCAGCAGTAGTACCAACAAAAATAGAAATACATTTGCTCGCAAAACGGTTAATATAAATTTTTTCTACGAAGTTGTTATGACAGATTTCTCAACCTTTCATAGGCCGATATTCATAGTCGGTTCTTATATTTAAGACCGTCTTAAGTTCAATCTTAAGATGTCATAAACCAATCACAGAGCCGTATTAGCGTCATAAGACATTACTTAAAACGGTCTTGAAATAAGATCCGACTATGAATACCGGCCATAAAATCATTGTGTTGAACATAGGGCCATGGCACACAAAGGCCGGTATTTATAAGGCCGGTATTCATAGTCGGATCTTATTTCAAAACCGTCGTAAGTAATGTCTTAAGACGCTAATACAGCTGTGTGATTGGTTCATGACATCTTAAGATTGTATTTAAGACGGTCTTAAATATAAGATTCCACTAAAAATACCGGCCTCAGATGCCTTCCAGCTAGTAACACAAGTCGATAATATACAATACATACAATGGTTATTTATTGTTTGATACCAAACGAGGCCAACAATATATCGTAACCGTATGGCCGTAAGAAAACTGACCAATCACAGTCCATTATTCTTTGACCGCAAAGAGAATAATCGACTACGACAGGTGTCAATTTTCTTACGACCTTACTGTTATGGCGTATTATAGAACTGACTTTTAAGAAAAAAATTTATCGACTTGTATCGCTACGCTAGCCGGAAAGGATACAGTATTGTGTGCGGCAATCACCGCAATTTATGGCGGCATCGAATACGCTCAATGTCATTGGCCTAGTTTACACCGGACCGTTTCGTACGCGTACCAAGTACTATATCCGTACTAAATCTACACCGGTATAACCCGAGATTTGATACGGATTTGATACGGATACAATACTTTACGCGTATCAAACGGTCCGGTGTAAAGTAGGCTATTGTGTCTGGGGGCTTAAAAATACCGGCCAGGCCTATTTTACAATATGACGTATGTACGTGCTGTTGAATGTCGGAACACTGCCGATAGTCCAATGAGAAGACACGTCTTCGAAAAAGAACTCTTATTGGGCCATTAGCTGCGTTTCGACATGCGACGTATTTTAGAACAGGCCTTATAACGGTATCGCGAAAAAGCCGGTGGGATTAGGTTAGGCTTCTTTCTGTTTATTCCTTTGAACATGTGCTAAAACTGTTGTTTACTCTGCTATTGTTGTATTTGCTAGTGTTGTTTTCTCAGCTTTTGTCGTTTTTATTTGCTTTTTTCGTACACTTTTATATTTATATAAAATGGTTTGTCGAGATTACTTGCTTCGTGTATGTCAAAGAAATTTGTGTAAAATACCACATAAGGTTGAGAGGTGTGATAATACCATGTGTAACAAAAGTAATTTGTGCAAGAGAGTGCATCTTACAAATGAAGAAGTCTTGGAAATTAATGAAAACATACGTCCGTTTTGGGATACCGTTTTTAAGGAATTGATACGGTTAGCGTACATTTTAAGGGAGACTTTTCCTAAAGAATTACAGATTACGACATGTACGTTAAATGTGTTGGGCGAATGCCTATGGCCGTGTTTGGCATGTGGAACAGCAGCTAGAAATTGTAAGTTTCTATATAGTATTTGTCAATTTTTCTACATAAATATATAAATATTACAAGAAATTAATGAAAGGTATATTGTACTTGCAGCATATGTACCAGCATGCAACAAATGCTACATCCCATTGATGGAAGATGGGAAAAAAGCATTAAGATGCGGTCACGTATATTGTACATATTGCTTTCGCCGTCTTCCATTGGACATTGTTGGGCCACTTCCTCTCCAGGAATGTCATCAATGTCACAAATGGATGGTGGAGTTTCGCCTATGTGAGTATATGTTTTGAGTTATTTTTTAAACTGCTTTTTTGAATATTGAAATAAATTCACCCAATGTAATCTGTAAAATATCTTGTGTATATATAGACATTAATATTTTATACTTGTATGTGTGTGTGTGTAAAAATCTTGTTTTACTAACATTTCTTTCTATTAATCTCAGTTATTCTTAGAATCCATAACAATATAAAAAAATTTTTTCTTTTGGTTTGATGTGTATTTTAGAAAAAAAGTAATGATTATAAATACAATCTAATGAATTGTTATAACAAAATATAGATACCTAAATACTTACATCACAATTGAAACACAATACTGTTATTATACATTCTATATTTTTCAATTTATATCAGAATTTTATAGATATATTTTTAACTTCATTATAGTTAAAGAAAGACGTAAATTTATATATTATGTATTTAACTTCTTAACATTAAAACGAAACATACATATTATTTACAGATTAAGCAAGGGAAAAAGGACAAAGAAAGAGGATGAAGAAAACAAAGAAGTGTCTTGAGTTTATGTTACAAGTATACAGGGTGTACTAGTCCTCGCGTATCACCCGTTAATGATACATTGCTGAGAGATTTGGATATAAAAATCTTTATATATTATAAATCTATTTTACTAATAATATATATATATATATATATATATATATATATTTTTATATATTTACTTTTTTTCAACACTTAATCCTTATTTTTTATTTTAGTGCATCCTACAAAAGAGCGTTATATCTTATTAAATAAAATAAGAGATACAGTAAGTATAAGAATTGCTTGGTCTTATTTTCCTACTATACTCAGGTCCAATTTTTCAAAATCTCTGTTCAATACTTAATCTTTGTCCAAATTCCTATTTCAAATGTAATAATACAAATCAATATAAAAGAAATAGCCATATACGGTCCAAGCTTGGATGTAAGGCAGCTCAATATTATTTTTTATGTGTCTATTAAATACGCGGATTTTTCAACATATTAAACTGCGCGCCGATTACTTTCGGACTTAAAACACAGCTATTATTGAAACATTAGAAGCTAGCTGTGTTTTAAGTCCGAAAGTAATCGGCATGCAGTTTAATATGTTGGAAAATCCGATTATTTAATATACATATATAAAATAATATTGAGCTGCCTTACATCCAAGCTTGGACCGTATATGGCTATTTCCTTTATATTGATTTATATCTTAACGGTCTTAACATATAAGTATTAATGTGTAATAATACAACATAAATATAATACTGTAACAAAAACATAATACAATTTAAAGTAAGTTTGCACATTATAGCTTAAAGTTAATTATTTACTGCATATTATGCACAGCATAAATGAGACATACCTTCAAGTATCGAAATACGAACACGTAGTGTAAACTTAAAATTGCATACAATATATCCAAATCAAAAATTCAATTTATCCATGCACGTTGCATACTTCTAATTAAAACCAGACACATTTTGCTATGCAGATTAGATATGTGTAGAATAATATATGTATAATTTCAATCCTATTATATGTAATGCTAAGCGCAATTGGAATACATATTAACAATAAGAAAAATTTGTGTTGAAAATCGGTACAAATTTACGCACTTTTTCATTTTAATAAACAAAACTCTGTAATTGCTAGTAATGAGGTCCAGTAATTCCAGTACCGCAGATTATGAACTAATGAGTGCTTTTTTAATTATCTTTATATTTTTTTCGGGTACCGAGATATAAGCGTTTCCCAGATAGCACAATGACATCCTCGGGAAGTCCGAAGGACATCCAGGACGGACCATTGGATATCCTGTGGATATTCTAATTAAATCCCGGGATGTTTTCCGGATATCCTGAGGAATAGCAAATGATAGCCAAATACTAGTTCTTACGATATCCTGAGAACATCTTGTCGGATGTCCTCCGGATATCCTGAGGACGAACAAATAATAGCCAACTACTAGTCCTCACGACATCCTGAGGACATCCTGGCGGATATCCTTCGGATATCCTGAGAAAGAGCAAATAATAGCCAACTAGTCCTTACAATATCCTGAGGACATCCTGAAGACTTCTATAGGATATGTTATGAACATTTTTTAGGCGTTTGAAGGACAATTCAAATAGGACAAATTTATTTTAAGATTTGAAAAAATAATATTGTTTCACATTAAAAAAATTTTTTTACAATTTGCAAACATCTTACTTTGGAAAATATAGTTTTATGTATTTATATCATCGCAGCAATATTGCTGGCAAAGATATGTCTGGCGGATGTCATGATTTTGCTTCGGCTGGACCTGCTTATATTCGCTCTCAACTGAAATTTACTTACGAGTTAATCACACCATTATGCGCCACCTATCGGTGTCATTGCAAGCTACCACGGAAAGATGCGCTACCGTGCATCTTTCTGAAAATATGTCAGGAAATTCTTAACAAAAGAGAGTTGCATTATAGTGTTTTGAAAACGTCTCGACAAGGGCTACAAGAATATGCAAAAAAACTATTTTTTATTTAACCCCCTATGGTGTTTTATTTAAAAAATTTAAGGTTTTTTTTATCTAAATTTTTTATATAAAAACCCCTATTTTTATTGTGCATTCTTGTAGCCTTTGTCACGACGTTTTTAAAACACTATAATAAAGTTCTGTTTTGTTAAAAATTTACTGAGATATTTAAAATTTTGTCATGATATTTTTAATATAAAATATGAAATATCTCGTAAAGTATTCAGTTTTTGCTGACTTTACCTTAATACTTTTATATATAAAATAATCAAAGAAATGGAATAATAATATTAATTTTTACATTTGTAATTTTTCAAAATTAAGTTTGTATACAAAATGCAATCAAATTTTTTAACATTATAATTTGTTTTTTTTTACATCATTCGATTCCTTTCATTATTCTACGCATAAAAGTATTAAGGTAAAGTCATCCAAAAGTAAATACTTTACGAAATATTTCATATTTTATATTAAAAATATAATGACAAAATTTAAAATATCTCAGGAAATTGTTAACAAAAGAGAGCTTTATTATAGTGTTTTGAAAACGTCTCGACAAGGGCTACAAGAATATGCAAAAAAACTATTTTTTATTTAACCCTTTATAATGTTTTATTTAAAAAATTTAAGGTGCTTTTGATCTAAATTTTTTATATAGAAGCCCCTATTTTTTATAACACATTCTTGTAGCCCTTGTCAAGACGTTTTTAAAACACTATAATAAAGTTCTCTTTTGTTAAGAATTTACTGAGATAATTTAAATTTTGTCATAATATTTTTAATATAAAATATGAAATATCTTGTGAAGTATTCACTTTTCAATGACTTTACCTTAGCGCTTTTATACATAGCTAAATAATCAAAGAAATCGAATAATAATATTAATTTTTACATTTGTAATTTTTCAAAATTAAGTTTGTATACAAAATGCAATCAAATTTTTTAACATTATAATTTGTTTTTTTTTTACATCATTCGATTCCTTTCATTATTCTACGCATAAAAGTATTAAGGTAAAATCATCGAAAAGTAAATACTTTACGAAATATTTCATATTTTATATTAAAAATATAATGACAAAATTTAAAATATCTCAGAAAATTCTTAACAAAAGAGAGCTTTATTATAATGTTTTAAAAACGTCTCGACAATGGCTACAAGAATATGCAAAAAGACTATTTTTTATTTAACCCCCTGTGGTGTTATATTTAAAAAATTTAAGGTGCTTTTGATCTAATTTTTTTATATAGATTATAGAAGCCCCTATTTTTATTGTTTATTCTTGTAGCCCTTGTTACAAAGTTTTTTAAACACTATAATAAAGTTCTCTTTTGTTAAGAATTTACTGAGATATTTCAAATTTTGTCATAATATTTTACGAGGAGGAGGAGGCGTTTTACAAGATGTATTCAGGATATCCTGCGATACTCCTCAAGATATCCTGGACGTACGTAGGATGAGTTTAGGACTTCTTATGTTATTTGAGTCTAGTGGACATTTATGAAAAATTTATAATTTATTACGGTACTTAAAACATTCTGAAGCTATTTTTAAGTATTTCACCACAATTAATAAAGTCAAATAAATATTTACAATAACACATGTCCTGGATGTCCTTCGGATTTTCCGAGGATGTCATTGCTATCTGGGAAACAACTAAGTATCCTGAAAATATCCCAGGACGTCCTGGACGTATTCAGGACGATCCTGAGGACGTCTTGTGCTGTCTGGGTTTAATAGAAATAAACAATTTCTCTTATGGCGCCTTATGATATACATCTTGTAACCGCAAGAGATAGAAAGACGTTTTAAATAGCATTTTTTAATTCGTACTCTGCAGTGTACTTATTATATCTGTGCTACTAGCAATTATACATTTCCGTTTATCAAGATCGTAAAACGCGTGCAAGTAGCCTAAGTAATAAGACTGCAAGCAAGTGCAGGTACCGAAAAGGAACAGACTTAATTTTGCCGTTGCGATACGCATCTATGTTCCATACGAGTCGCGATATATCTAGTATGTATACACTAGAACTTTGATGTTGTTCAATGCTGTTGTCGTTAATATTGCTCTTGTCGTCGTTAACATTGCTCTTGTCGTTATTGTTTATCATCTGCTAGATTGTCGTTCATAAGAAGAGAAGATGGCTTATTTCGGTTCGAGGTTAGATTTCTACGTATCTTGCAACTAATATACAACCCTTGTTGATTATACATCCTACAGTGACATGAAATTCTTTTTATTCCAAAAAACCAATCGTTCAAGATTGCGAAAAATTTAAAAATAATTGCTGTTTTGATATGGATTGTGTTTTATTGCATAAATATAGATACTGTTTTAAATATCAAAACACCATATGCCACGATAAAAAATGCCTATTTTTGCATTGTACGAGTGTGGAACAACTTCGTTACGAAACGACGGGAATTGTAACCGAGCATATGAGAAGAGAAGTCGGCCGAAATATACAAAACTGTAGTATATGTCACGACTTCAAAAATGGGAATTG
Source organism: Harpagoxenus sublaevis (assembly GCA_030770355.1). Taxonomy (NCBI): domain Eukaryota; kingdom Metazoa; phylum Arthropoda; class Insecta; order Hymenoptera; family Formicidae; genus Harpagoxenus; species Harpagoxenus sublaevis. The sequence goes on along the minus strand of JASTWR010000948.1, from coordinate 2,859 downwards.
TCAACGTGTTAAATGTAAATTGCGACATATTAATTTGGAAGATTTAAAGGCAATGACGTGCATTATATGCACAGAAAATATCACTGTTGAAACTTTTGGTGCTGGAGAGTGCGGGCACATTATTTGTGTTAATTGTGCCTTTCGAAGATTATCCGATGATAATAATTATAATAAAAAATTAAAAATGCTATGTGCAGTATGTACAGATATGTGTGAATATAAAAACTATATTAAAAGGTAATTTTTTAATTATACTACTTAATACATTTTATACATAAAGTATTTACGTAAAGTTTTTTATACATTTAACTTTACGTTTTTTTTAAGAAAAAAAATGCCCGTAGGTTATTAATTTAGACATCACTTTTTTCATGTGACCACTTAGCGTTTTCTTCTTTTCTCTTTACTTTTAACGGACGATATTTGTTTTATATTATTACCTTTTATGTAAATTAATTATTTAACAGATAAGATTATTATACATTAATTGATTTGCTAATACAAATTGACATAAGTTATTGAGAATAAACTAATATAAAATATAAATTAGGAGTCCTAAATCTATGTGGAATACATGACGGCTAGTGTTTAGTATATGTTAAAATATATAAATTTTTAAATTTGATTTTACATAATTTAGTGCAAACTTAAATGACCATCTACACTAAGTTCTGAGTTTAGTTTACTTTTTGCAGTACTATGGAACTCTATAGTGTGTTATTAAAATATTAAATACATAATTTAATTAAATACGACTTTAAAAATTTGGTTTTCGAAGAATTATTAATAGGGAATAAGATTTTTCTTATTTTACTGAATTTTTTATAACGTCTTTTTTTATATTTGTTGCAACAAATGATATTAATTACATTTTATTTTAGTCATTGAAGATGACAGTCAAGTAGGTACATCGAGATCTGATGGACAAGATGTGGCTTCCAAAACAAAATCAAATACATTGTTCAATAAAACCAACAGTAATACTGATGCAAACATAGCAAAGAGAAAACCAGTACAAGAAGAATTATTTAATTATAAAGGAGAAAACGGTGTACTTGTAAAACGTTCAAAAAGAACACAACAAACGAAAAGAACGAAACAATTAAACAAAAAGACGAAATAACTGTTAACCACCGACAAAGGTAACGTATAATTTTAATGTTTTATTTACAAATTTCAAATACTTTAAATCTAGTAAAATTACGTAGCATGCATTATTGAGTTTTTTTAAATCACTTTTTTTCATTATTACTAGTACATAGTCCTTGTAAAGAAAAACTCGGATATCCGAGCACGCCAAATGTTTTTAAATCTCACAATTTCAGTTTTTGTATTTGTAATTAAATTTAGTCTTTGTATATGTAATTAAAAAGTGTTATTTTATAAATAATAGTAATAATAATTTGTGAAAAGGTTGAAGTTTTTATATTCTTCATTTAATTATATGTTAAAGAAGTATAAATTTTCTCAAGCTATTGCAGAAAAGATAGGCCACGTATTATACAAGTTTCCTATCTGCATGTCTTAAAGAGTTTGAAGATACATATAAAAAATTTGGAAACTTCTATTTCTTTTGTATAAACTGATTCTACACATCATTTGGTATGTAAATATGTGAGTATAATAATTGAGAAGTGAGTACTTTCTCAGAATATTTCATATATTTCTATTTTTTTCATTTCTTTCACTTTATGTAAAACTTTTTGTAGAGTGTATACATTTATGCACAAATTTATTTATTTTAATTTAATGCTCAGTGTTTTTAAAATAAAATGCGAATTAAATTGTATATACATATAATTAAAAAGAGTAATTTTCTAAGTATTAGAGATATTACTTTTTGAAAAAGTCGGTTTATATTTTCTTGATTCAACTATTACCGTTATTTTGTAGAAAAGATACTCATAAATTCAAACAACAAGATATTATCCACAACCTTTTACTTGATATTAACCATTGCCTTTTACTTGATATAAATTATTAATTCCTACTTATATGCTTCTTAATTCATCTTTGTTTACGCTTATATACTATTAAATAATAGACAATTTTCCATTTTCAGTTGATGTAATTTTCTGATCACTTTACACTTTTCAGAATATTTTGTATATTTCTGTTTTTTTTTTTATTTCTTCCACTTTATGTAAAATTTTATGTAAAAAAATGCATTATACACAAAGTTTGTACATTTCAATTTAATACTCAATGCATCAAAATAAAATGTGAAATATCTTGTATCAAACGTAATCACTCCTTAATTATACTCTCACATATTTATATACTAAATAACGTGTAGAAACAGTTTACACAATGAAAAATATAAGTTTCCAAATTTTTTATATTAGTATTTTCAAATTTTTAAGACATGCAGATAGGAAATTTGCAAAATACATGGCCCATCTTTTTTTGCAATAACTTGAGACAATTATACTTTTTTAATTTGTGCAGAGCAGGTCAAAGGTGCTACTTACACCATAACTTTTCTTTTTTTCCTCTGTAATATATTTTATAGAATATTGTGTTAATAAAGAACACAAATACCTTCGTGGTCGACTACATGGTTCTATAGTTCCACATAGTTCATTTTTATAGATATCTACATTTTTCAATGTTTTACATTTCGATTTTCAAATTTCACTTCTCTTTTAAATCCATTATACTATTGCATTAGAAAAATTTTTGTATACTATTTATCGCATTATTTCTTATTAATAGAAAACCCTTACAATGAACACGGAACATGCCTGAGGGGAGTATTGATATGACAAAGTTACCAAAATTGGTTTTACCTAGAATTGATCGACAGCTGCAGACAAATGGACGGCAAGCATTACAAAAGCTTGGATAATTTAAACTATC
>JASTWR010000946.1:0-67788 GCA_030770355.1 Harpagoxenus sublaevis | reverse complement strand
AAAATCGGCATCTTTACCACCATTATTCAAAATAAATACCTTTTTTATTGTATGTACTATTCGTTTTTTTTGGTGTTTAAATTTTTTGGTACATTTCCATAAATGTTTGTTGAGTGTGTACTTAATGATAGTTTAAACTTGTATAAGTAGTTGCAAATGATAAGATTTATTATATATTTTGCATTGAGCCTTAAAACCTTCCGATTTTGTATATAATACTGATAATATTCTTGTAATAATGTGCGGTCCTTTTTCTTGAACGCTAGTAATGTGACGGAAAAGAAAAACATTACCGTTGCAGAGATTTACAGAATAAATTTTTTATCTCATGATTCGTTAAAAGAAACAGAATCTTTCTACATATTTGCAACAATTCTAACAATAACAACTGTAACAATTATAACAATTTTATTTTTTCTAATATAAGATCTGAAGCTTCTTAAATACTAGCTGGTATTTATGTATTCCAAATAACAGCAACGTCAGAGAATTACAAATATTTATAAAGAATTATAAATGCGGAACACACACACGCACACACATCGTTGAGAGCAAGGTTTCATTTGAGTGAAAAGGTTTATAAATCTTTGCAGCTTAAATTATTTCTGGCATATAATCGATGATCAACAATTTTATCCTCGATTATCCAATTTACGGGTCTGACATGAATTAAAGATTTTTTTTTATTATCTGAAAGTATTTACAAAAATTTCAAAAATACAGTTTACTTATTATAATTTGTTCAAATGTTTGAAGAGTTATGTAAAAGACTACATAAAACATCATGTCAGATCTAGCTTGACATAAAACTGGAAGAAGTTATAATATGTTTTCGTAACTAATAAATATATTACACGCCTTTAATTTAATATTTTTATTTTTGAGTATTGTTCAAAACGACAGAAAAAATGTAATTATTTTTGAATATATTTGAAAATTTAATTTTTTATATTTGACATAAAGAAGTTATTTTTTTGAAGTTTTATTTCTTGCTTTGGACAATTGTCTCTTCTTCAAAATACAAAAATTTCGTAAATTTCGCTTTTTTTATCTAAATTGTGCGACAATTTGAAACTCATTAATACTTGTTGGATTTGTCACCTATGAAGAAATCATCTTTGATAAGAGTTAGAATATCATCGCACAATCTAGACAATCAGAAAGATAAATTGTTAAGAAGCTTGAAGGGCTCGCGCTTCATAAGACGGCACTCGTGTTGTCGTAAAAAGCAAAAAATTATTCGCTCCGTTCTGCACGCTACGTAAAAATTAGAACTTCAAAAAGAACTTCAGTTCAAAATGCGTTTTTAACGATTCAGTGTATATACATATATTTATAAAAAGGAATTTTCAGATTTAAATGTATTACTTAAACTTATATTCAAGTGTAAAGAATTGCGTTACCCCACTTTTTGAAGTTCGTTCTAATTTTATAATAAATCGATTATATGTATTTCTTAGTTTTTGGATTTCTCGCCTCAGCGTTTGTGCAATTTTGTAAATACGTTGGTCATAGTGACGTTGTCAACTCTGTCTGCTTTTTAAGAGTCGGTAAATTGCGAAACAACAATGTGATAGGAATCATTTAATGTAAATGCGAATTTTTGGAATTGTATTTTATGCGCTTACGAAAACTTAAATAGGGCATGTAAAATATAACACTGGACGAGATGGAATCTCGCTAAGCTCTTAGTGGTCGAAATTTGATAGGAAGCAGGATTATAAATTTTGATATGCTCTTATCAGTCATGATTACCTTAAGATTGATTACGTGAGTCTAGTGGAAGAAACTTATCTTCTGCAGAAGAGCAAATTTCTCGACACCGTCATCGATTTACGAGAATCTGAGGGTCTCACATGTATCGAGACTTCTGCACGTTCTTTGGAGGACTTTCTCACGCGTATCCCATTGCAACAGTCTTCCGCAAAATATGAAGATTGACCTTCACTCCGAGTTCTCTTCGATTCCATCGTTGGAAGACAATCTTCAGCATCGAGAAGTTGCGTTATCTGAAGATGATTCTGAAGAAAAAACTGGGTATCCAATCTCATTACGACAGATAATTTTGATCGGGTGTGTGATCTGTTCTCTTCAAGCATTATGAAAACAAGAGATTGCTTCTGCGATTACACCTTGCTAATTTCAGCTTGGTTGTCTGAAAGTCCTGTTCATTGGGACAGCCATTACTACTCATCAAACTGCCGGAGTAACGGAAGATTGTACAAGCGGTCATGGCCATCCATTCAGAGGAGTCTCATCCTTTTTCAATTCTTCAGGCTACGTATGAATTGTTGCAGCTTGTATTGGTTACGGCTTCGTATATGCTGAGACGTATACAACACACACGCATAGCCACATCGACGGCACTGCACTCAATCCCTCACATTAGACACGCAAGAATTGAAGTAGGAGGATGAGGACACCTCGACATGCATTGCACACATCACTTTCTACTAGACGGAATGAGCTGTTATCTGGAGGAACTACCTGAACGCAGCTTCTCAGTTTTGACAAAACATCTTGTCATCTTTGTCATCATTAACCTTTTTACATCACTAAGCTTATGATCGACGCCTTTGTGTGTCACAGAAGAAAATATTACAAAGAGGAATACACTCAACCTTATCCACCAGAAATATTGGACTTCGCAGAAGTTCAATGGAGTTCAAGATGCAGATACATTAGTGCCTATCTGCGATAACGAGTATTCTGACTCCAGCCGATATTGGGTAACTTCCCTGAACCAACAGTCATTCCATTCAGATTTATTCTGCATATGGGACTCTGCCGAGTCTATTTACGTCCGTACATCAAGGAAGGACATAAAGCATACAAGACCTTTATTATTATTTTTGTATGCTTGAGTGTCAGGGTCGCGTCAAACAGCTTGCTTGAAAGTCGCATCGAACAACACGACGAAGATTTTCTTAGCAGCATTATGCCGTTTTGTGTTGCGTAGAAGCCTGTGTCAACACAGCGACTGTGCCACCACCATCGTCGGTCATCTACTCAGCGAACTGCTGGAGTAACGGAAGATCGTACAAGCGGTCATGGCCATCCATTCAGAAGTCACATTTTTTTTTTCAAATCTTCAGGCTGCGTAAATTGTTGCAGTTTGTATTGATTACGGCTTTGTATTGGCTGAGACGTATACAACACACACGAATAACCACATCGCCGGCACTGCACTCAACACTCACTTCAAGCACGTAAGAATTAAAGCAGGAAGATGAGATCACTTGGACATGCATTGCATCACTTTCTACATGACAGAATCAACTGTTATCTGGAGGCACTACCTGAACGCAGTATACTGTTCAAATTGAGGAATGTATTCTTGGATGCATGAGATCTGCTACAGATCATTTGCTTCTCAGTTTTGACAAAACATCCTGTCATCTTTGTCATCATTAAGCTACATCACTAAGCTTATGATCGACGGCCCTTTGTGTGTCACAGAAGAAAACATTACACGAAGGAATACACTCAACCTTATCCACCAGAAATATTGGACTACGCAGAATTTCAATGGTCAAGATGCACATACATCGATGTCTGTCTGCGATAACGAGTATTCTGACTCCAGCCGACTATTGGTAACTTGCCTGAACCAACAGTCATTCCATTCAGGCCCATTCTGCATATGGTACTCTGCCGAGCCCATTTATTTCTGTACATCAAGGAGGGACCCAAGACCTTTATTATTATTTTTGTATGCTTGAGTGTCAGAATTGCATCAAAAGTTCGCTTGAAAGTCGCATCGAACAACACGGCGAAGGTTTATCTCAACAGCATTATGCCGTTTGTGTTGCGTAGAAGCCTGTGTCAACACAGCGACTGTGCCACCATCATCACCGATCATCTAATTAACGATTGGGTGCTTTAATCCCCCTGCTGTACTGCACTTCGGAGGCTTATGGGAAGGAGCGGTCAAATTATTCAAGCGCCGAATAATCTAGCAGCACTGATGATGATTATGCCCTGCCGCGGCGCATTTTTTAATCGGCATTGTACTCATTGCCGCAACCATTATTAGTTAGACTGTCAGAAAACCGTCTCGACCGCTGGTATCATTTGCAATGCATGTATTTCTGGCACCGATGGCTGCAAGAATATCTTCAGGAGCTTCTACCGTAATTGGTGGAAGACCAGTGCTTTTCCTTCCGTTCCGTTGACAGCTTATGCCTCATCTGGAACAACGTCATTTCTCCGACAAGATTGAATTATCAGAGCATTTCGAAAACCATATATGGGAGATTCCGATCGATTTAAAATAAGCGTCATTGTTCCACTTTGTTTTGTATTCATGTTTACTTTATTTCCTTTATATTACTAGCTAAGTTACGACTACATGATTGTGCGCGTAAGGCTGCGTCTATATCCATCGTAATGATTATCGTAAGCTCCTTACGATAATCGTAATGCTCATAGTGACAGCTATCATAACCTCATCGATGAGTTGATTCACTTGTACTCTGACGATTACGACGCTTGTCTAGCGTTACAACAGTAATCTAATCTGTCAGCCTTCTCGACGCGTAAAGAGAAGTGTGTTTATAGATACATTAACATATTAGATATATTGTGTATGACAGCTTCTTTGCTTACGACCACGATTGCAGTTACGATAGATGTGGACGCAGTTTTAAGAAAACATGTGTAATTATTCGAAAAAAAGAAAAAAGAAAAAGACAAAATAAAAAAATACAATATAAAAAAATATGAAAAATATGAAAAAATATAAAAAATTTGAAAAAAATATGAAAAACAAAAAAAATATAAAAATATAAAAAATATAAGAAATATGTAAAAATGAAGAAGTAGAATATTATTCGAATAAATTAGATTAGAATATTAGGAAATAATTTAGAAAATCGAATATTAGGATTAGAATATTATTAGAAAATATTTTAGAAAATTGAAAGGATAAAGTGTGTAGCAAGGCTTTGTCCGCGCGCCACTCGATTATATATAACAATCGGGCATTTGCTAAAAAGGAAATCGTTAGTAGGTATATTTGTCGTCGAAACATCAAGAAATTGTTTGCTCCGTTCTGCATGTATAACAATTAGGGTCTTAAAGAGAAAGTTCGAGAAGTGAACTTCAACTATTTGCTGTAATTAATATAGTTTAAAGTAGCAAAGAAGTTCTCGAGTTTAAGAGTAAAGAATTGTGTTCATTATTTCAAGTCCGATTTGATTCAATAATTAACGCGCTCGAAAACAACTAGTTGTATGTGCTTGTATGTATACAACTTAAGTTGTATGTGCGTGGGTGTGTGTAATAAATAATGGAAAAAATTGTTACTTGCAATAACAATTTTATAATTGATGAATAATACTAAAATGATTAAGTTGTAGTCAATTATACAGTGAAATGCCAGTTGACATTTAAGAAACAAGGTCTCAATAATAAGACTTATTAAAGAAGAAAATCTCTCCTGATTATTTTTAAAGCACTTTGATGTAAGAAATCCACAACGTGTACACGTAAATGTCCACAACAGTATGTGATACATTTTTTCTCATCGCATTATTGCTATCATCAATAAACTGCCAAATTGTGTTTATTATTATATTTTCTATTTAATATAAAGTATCATACTCTCATTAATTAATATATTAATGATCTACAATTATGTCTTATAAGTGTGAATTATAAGTAAGTCGTTTTGAATTTATATGGAGGATGCAGTTTTGATAGAGTATTCTTTTTTATAGTAATATAATGCATTAAACGGAAGCATTAAATTGATTTATGATGAGTTAAAAACGATTTTAATGAAAATTATGAGATTGTGCTTACGTAATTATATCTTTCTATATTCTGTTTTTATACAATTTTTTAATAACTTTTTATATCAAATTTTTTGCTTAAATGTCATTAACAGATTAATTAATCATCATACTTGATGTACGCAATTTTTAAAATATTTTGGAAACTTATATTTTAGGATATTGTTTCGGTACGTTAATTTTTCAGATTATATAGACAACAGAAGAAATAATATATGAATTATGAAAACTTATGTACTAATTTATTATATAAGATGTTCCAGGTCAGGGTTTATACAATTTCAGGGTCTTATAGAAAAGAATTTGAAACAAAATGTTCCTATAAACATAGGTCCGGAAACGCTTCGTTAAGAAGTTATAGCTAATAAACTTTGAAAAATCACGTTTTATATTTTTTAAAAATAATTGAAACTCTTTATTTAGGGCCGGTTGTTTTAACTCGTTGGTAATCTAATTAATAGTTAAATCATATATGTATCTTTATTTTTCTTTTGAATTAGATAAAGATAGACATTTGATTTAACTATTAGTTAGTTTACCAAAAGGTTGGAACAACCGGCTCTTATTTAAAAAAAGTAACGAGATAAATCTGATGAGTATATGTATATAATTAAATAATAAACTAAGGCTGCATTCCGATATAAACTGTTAGTACTGAAAATCTGTAGTATACGTGACGTAAAATATAGAAGCAATCCGGATTTGTTAAATGTTTGTTATCATTTGGATGAGCTACTTTGTCGCCTTCAATTATTCATTTTCAACAATTAAATCTTTGTAGGAAATATTCCTTTTTCTCAGCATATGTTTAAATGCGTGACGAGATGCCGGTTACCAGGCACAACTTTCAAGTTTCATAGCTTCTGCTACTTTTTTCCTAATCTTAGCTGTATCCTTATCTACTTCATCTCTTGTTTTCTATACCTTTCTCTCTACAGAGATATGACATCTAGCCAAGCTTGTCTCAATCTCTGCTTTTTTTATTGTAGAGTAAGGTACATATGCACTCAATATAGTTAATGCTGAACCTATAGTCTCAGCCAATGTAGGATTGGTTTTCTTTTTCCAATTCTTACTATACACTGCAAAACATATCCACTCTAAATTCCGCGAAACTATAACGGAAAAAAGTGACTTTTTTTCCACTTTATGTAAGTATGAAATTAAAGCGGAATTATATATACAGGACCTTGTCCTATGATAATATATCCGTTATAAATAAAACGGAATAATATATCCGTTATAAATATTCGTTATAAATAAAACGGAAATTTAGAAAGGACCTCGCACAAAACCACGAGAAAAGGCCTTTCGGTTAAATTGTCTAAAACTTGTAAATTAAAAAGGGCATAAAATTAGAAAAATTTTGGCGCAAACCAGAGGTCGATATGTTGCCGCTTTCAGGAGTTATTTAGGGTAAAAAATTAGCTTTTTCGAACTTTGACCCTAAATAACTCCCGAACGGGTCAACATATCGACCTTTTGTTTGCGCCAAAATTCTTCTTATATTTTATGCCCTCTTTTATTTAGGAGTTTGCGACAATTTGACCGAAAGGCCTTTTCCCGTGGTTTTGTGTGGTGTCCTCTTAGATTCTTTTCCGAATATAGAGAAGAACATATTACCTGAAAGACAATATTTTATTGTACTTACATATACTTATTACATATATGTATATAAAACATTACATTATATGATTAGAAAATTCATATATAATGTATGAATAAGCAAGTAGAAACTAAAAAATAATCTTTATCCATATATATAGTTATACATATAATATATATACCTAGAAAAGAAAAGGAGAGATGAGCTCAAAAATCCAAAAACACAACTACAAATATAAATAATAATAGAAAAAACTGCATTATAATTTATGAAACACACATGGACAGAATTTCTTTAGCTCGCTTGCCCAAAAATTGATTATTATTACCCAGGCACAAAGATTTAATTAGACCAAGCAATTGGCTAAAAGATGATGGTTAACTCAGATCTTTTATGTAGTAAACAGTTAATCTCAGAGCGACTGCCTCTTCCGCAGATGCAACATGAATCGTCAGTTGATCAATCTCATTGATTACAAGCTAAGCTGTGGTATCATTGTAATATACTTTTGGTCCAAGAAAAGGTGTAATTAGATCTTCAAATGCTGGAACTTTCTGCACAAATTACACAAAACAAAAATTAGAGATAATATATATTTTTAAGCATATAATATAAAACAACAAAAATAGTTATAACAATTTATTGTACAAGATTTTACCTGTTCGAGAAAAAAGTCCTTTACTCTTGGTAAACTTAAATATTTTTAAACGAATAAGTAACACATTAACTTCGCCAGTGATTATTAACCAAATTGAGAATTTTAATCGGCGGTACTGGCAATCACGATATACGCGTTATTAAGATTTGAAATTTATTATAAACTAATAAATTTTTCAAATTCTTTTCGTGTATTTCCAAGTACACGAATTTCCAACCTACTAAACTGCGTGCCAACCGATTTGTCAGACTTTAAAACACAGTTTCGTTGGAGAATTAAAACCCTGGCTGAGGTAATATTTTTCGCAATAATTTCTTTCAATCAGGGGGGTAGGGGATTTTTAATTCTCCAACGAAACTGTGTTTTAAAGTCTGACAAATCGGTTGGCACGCAGTTTAGTAGGTTGGAAATTCGTGTACTTGGAAATACACGAAAAGGATTTGAAAAATTTATTAGTTTATAATAAATTTCAAATCTTAATAACGCGTATATCGTGATTGCCAGTACCGTCGATTAAAATTCTCAATTTGGTTAAATATTTTTGTAGTTGTAGAATGTTGTCAATTCCTTTCTCCGTTTTTATATATATAGTGTTTATAGCATTAATAACACTTTCAATGGATGTTTTCATCCTTAATTCAGCTTCTTTGACAAACTGCAATATACACCACAATTTACATACAATTTTATCACGGTAAATTTTATTTAAGTACTTACACATTCTTTTGTGAAAGATAATAAGGCCACACATCCCCAACATGAGGTCGAACTTTGAGACATTGCTGAAGCAATTCACACTTTTTATCTGGAAAGAGAACCGCCGCCGAGCGGTTAAGTAGTTAGTAGACGACAGCTCTAACGGATTGAACAATAAGAAGATCACGCTGCCCGCTGCCGCCATATGCATTAACGCGCGAGTTGCTATGGTTACGTTATTTTCGTCCGCTTTAAATATACATGACGGAAACCACAATCAATGACCATGTCCTTTACAATATCCGTTATAACGCCTGTCTTAATGATAATTACTATCAGTCCTATTTATATAAAGGATTTTAATATATATGACTGAGTGTCACATTAAGAATTGCGCCAGTCACGCTTAAATAAAATGGACACGTAAGAAATCCGTTTAAACATTATATATTCCATTATAAAATATAAGTGTCCTTTATATATATAGAGGATATGTTTTGCAGTGTACAGTTGATAGAGTACATAAGCATGAATACGATTACGTGTTATTCTGTCCCTTGGTTCTTCTCCTTCATAATAGGCAACAAGGATCTTGACAGGTTCTTTAGGTATAAACTCAATTTTGTCAAAATCTTTAGTCCTTTTTCTAGAGATCAATCCAGCATTATGTATAGCAAATCTATCTCCACTCCTAAACAAGTTATGATGTTCTGCAGGTAGACCTGATAAAAACTTCAACAGCTCGTTTGTAATAATACTATGCTGCCTTAGGGCTATCCTCATCTGTTACTAATAGTGCGTTTGTGTAATGATCTAAATCTTTAAACCAATTGTCCTCGACAAACGCTTTGTCTTCTCCTATGTTCAATATTTTATATATAATGCAATACATTATATAACTGACAAATTTATTGACATTTCTTCTGGTCGCGGTTGCAAGCGTTACATAAAGCTGATTTTTATAATTGCAAAACGATAAATGATGATATAATTTTACACAATTAATTTTCATTTATTAACATATTTCGGTTCCTTAGAAAGAGATGGGAATTATTACACATTTTGGAGGTTCTCATGAAATTTTATGTTAATAAGAATATGAAAATAACGATTGTATATTATGTTTTATATTTTGTGTTCTACTATATTGTACAAACATATTTTAAATGCGTTAAGTTAAACGTAGCAGATTCTGCGCGATAACGATAATGTTTTTGTCATTAAAGCTGATAAAGGCCATTATACATAGATATGTGAATTAAAAATAATTACAGTTACTTGATATACATGATATACATGGCTGTTGAGTGGCACAATTCTTCAGCTCACCGCAGTGGCTGAGTGGTACCGCAGTATTATGTTTTCGCCACGTTGCACCCTTTAGGAAATTTTCTCTTATCTTTGTCGCTCGCCGATTATCTACGCTCGCTGATTAATTAAAACGCTTTCCTATTTTAATGTGTGGGATTCGCTTAAGAAGATTTGACTCAGTTTACATTTAATTTTTTTATTCCAATAAGTAATATAACATTTTCCACATTTAACACACTTGTGGCAACTCGAACATAAAATATTTTCTTTATTTGTATTTCGGAAATTTCTTTTAAAGTTCCGTCGGCTTCCTCTTCCTCGAGGCTTTGACTGCGTGGCAATGCTTTTCTGATTCACCGTCGTCTGCGTTGCGGCGTCTCGGTGAGTTACCTCTGTCTGGGAGCCTGCGTGGTATTTCCCGGGAGAGGGAGGAAGCGGAGAGACAGGACGGGGTACCTCGAATTCCTTTAGGAGATCCTTTACTTTTGGGATCGGTGTTGAAGTTACTGGAAGGAGTGGTTTGGTTAGGTTTGGGGATATAATTGACGTCGGTAGAGGCGGGCGACTGGCGCCGAGAATCGGCGAATGCTCGCCTTGGCGACTAGCGCCGGACAGCGACTTTGCGCTGAAAGAGTTATTACCTCTCGGTGATAGCGACCAGGCGCTGGCAACGGGTGAACTCTCCAAAGTCGGTAGCGATCGCGCTGGCTGTCGACGAACGTCGACTCCTGGTGACTTGCACCGGTTGGCGGATCGATGACGATGACCTTTCTCGGAGGATCCGGGAAAAGATCAGTCATTGAGCGCTTCGCGCTGGGAGGCGGCTGAGCGCCGTTTGCAAGGCTATCGCCTAGAACGACCTTGCGTTTTGTGGCGTAGCACCTTAGCGGCAGCGGCTGTGTCCTCCGGCAAACCGAGGAGCGCGCTATGACCTCTTCACCGGCGAGCCGGGAAGGGTTCCGGGTGTCTTTAGAGAGCGGCGTGATGAGGCTGGGATATCCGCCCTGGCCGGCTGCTCGAAATACTCCGAGTCTTCCTCTCGACGGGCTCTCCTTATATACCCGTGAAAATCGGCGGCGAGTATTGACAACGGGGTTGCTAGGAAACCTGCGTTTCCTGAATCTTGCAATCTGTCAACTTGCGACTTGAAACTCGCTTTTTTCGGCAACTTGAAACTCTCCGCGTTTAACGACATGAAACTGCCCCGCGCGCATCGTAAATTCTAACCGCGCTTTCTATCGCGAGATCCACGTGCCGTCGGAGCGGAGGTTACCCTAGAGGCTGGTGGCTGACGGAGGTTGCCACACATCCTTTCCAGAACTTCTAAACAGATACTCCGCAGACAGCTATAAATTCTTATAAATTCTTATTGTTTATTATTGGATTGGTAAATAAAAGTGGTCCAGAAAGAATAGTGGCCATCTATTGCTTAATTCAAAAGATATTGACAATAATCGACATATGATTAATTATACAACATAAATGTTCTAATAATAAAAATAAATTCTTTTATGTCATTTGCTTCTTCGCGATTTTCTATCGCTTTGAAAGCGTTATGGTATCCTTTAATGATATTTTTTAATATATTTGGAATAAATTGTGGACTCGTTTGAGTCCCGCTGCTCGTCTGTATGACTTTCGGCCGTTTCGGTGGGGGATGATCTTCAGTGAGATCAATGTAATATTTTGGGGTCGTAGTTGGGCGGCTAGTCCGGACTTAATTCTGGTTAATTCTGTGTGGTCCGCAAATAATTCTGGTTAATAGGGTTTTTAATATGGTTTTTCTTGTCTAATTATAGTTTTTCTGGTTAATAATGGTGATGATTGGTTGTTAAACAACCGTAAATAATTTGTGGATAATATGGTTTTTAATATGGTTTTTCTGGTTAATAATGGCGATAAAAACTTGTCATTATTTTCCAATTTTGATTTCCCCCTACCTCGTAATGTCTTGTGGATCCGCTACGTCCTCTTCCACGACCACGTCCCTTTATTCTTTTATCTCATTTGCTTCTTTGCGATTTTTTATCGCTTTGAAAGCGTTATGGTATCCTTTAATGATATCTTTCAATATATTTGGAATAAATTGTGGACTCGTTTGAGTCCCGCTGCTCGTCTGTATGACTTTCGGCTGTTTCGGTGGGGGATGATCTTCAGTGAGATCAATGTAATATTTTGGGGTCGGAGTTGGGCGACTAGTCCGGACTTAATTCTGTGTGGTCCGCAAATAATTTTGGTTAATAGGGTTTTTAATATGGTTTTTCTTGTCTAATTATATAGTTTTTCTGGTTAATAATGGTGATGATTGGTTGTTAAATAACCGTAAATAATTTCTGGTTAATATGGTTTTTAATATGGTTTTTCTGGGTAATAATGGCGATAAAAACTTGTCATTATTTTCCAATTTTGATTTCCCCCTACCTCGTAATGTCTTGTGGATCCGCCACGTCCCCTTCCACGACCACGTCCCCTTCCGCGCCCACGTCCGCTTGTGAAATGGTGAGGTCGTTTTTGCCCGGCTCTTTGCCATCTTTTTGAAGTTACAGTCAGAATAATATCTGACATAGTTTCCTAGACATTAAGGCGTAAAACGCCATTCCAATCTCGATATTTTAGAATTTATAGTTACGAAACATACATATGAAATGTAGTATACCATGTGAAAAGTGAAATAGTAAACTAAACGTAGATTATTTATACCCAGCAAGAGTTCTGGAGTTCTCTATCAATTTTAGAAAGAGTTCCGCCATTTAAAGTGACAAAAACACCATTTTAAAAATGGGGGTGCTAACTTTACGGCGCACCTCATTTTTGAATAAATCAATTTTTTATGGTGGATTCGGAAGTATTTCGAAGAGTTCTAGAGTTCCCTATAGGTTTTAAAAAGAGTTCCGTTAAAATAGCCCCAAAAATCGAAAATAAAAAAAATCATATTTTTTAAAAAATTATTTTTATGGTGGATTCTAAAGTATTTCAAAGAGTTTTAGAGTTCCCTATAGGTTTTAAAAAGAGTTCCGTTAAAATAACCCCAAAAATAAAAAAAATCATATTTTTAAAAAAATTATTTTTATGGTGGATTCTAAAGTATTTCGAAGAGTTCTAGAGTTTCCTATAGGTTTTAGTAAGAGTTCCGTTCAAATAACCCCAAATATCAATGATAAAGTGGAACGCATATTTCAAAGTTGCGCAAATATTCAAAAATCCGCAGTTCTGATCGGAGTTCTGGGAGGCCCCCCAAGAGTTCTATCGATGTCTATAAGGAACCGAAGCGCTACGATTAACATTTAAAGAGATACGGCCATTCGAAGGGCGCTGCTCAAAAAATTTCCAAGTCCCGAGGGGTAGAAATTTTTTCTCTAATTCGGCAGTTCTGATCGGAGTTCTGGGCCGTATCTCTTTAAATATTGGTCGTAGCGCTTCGCCTCCTTATAGACATCGATAGAACTCATGGGGGGCCTCCCAGAACTCCGATCAGAACTGTCGAATTCGAGAAAAAATTTCTACCCCTCGGGACTTAGAAATTTTTCGAGCAGCGCCCTTTGGATGGCCGTATCTTTTTAAATATTGGTCGTAGCGCTTCGGCTCCTTATAGACATCGATAGAACTCTTGGGGGGCCTCCCAGAACTCTGATCAAAACTGCGGATTTTTGAATATTTGCGCAACTTTGAAATATGCGTTCCACTTTATCATTGATATTTGGGGTTATTTGAACGGAACTCTTACTAAAACCTATAGGGAACTCTAGAACTCTTTGAAATACTTTAGAATCCACCATAAAAATAATTTTTTTTAAAATATGATTTTTTAAATTTTTGATTTTTGGTGTTATTTTAACGGAACTCTTTTTAAAACCTATAGGGAACTCTAGAACTATTCGAAATACTTCCGAATCCACCATAAAAAATTGATTTATTCAAAAATGAAGTGCGCCGTGAAGTTAGCACCCCCATTTTTAAAATGGTGTTTTCGTCACTTTAAATGGCGGAACTCTTTCTAAAATTGATAGAGAACTCCAGAACTCTTGCTGGGGCATCCAGAACTCTAATGATTTTTTTCAAATTTTGAAAAAGGGGTGCCAACTTCACAGACATCTTGCTGGGGCATCCAGAACTCTAATGATTTTTTTCAAATTTTGAAAAAGGGGTGCCAACTTCACAGACATATATAATGCACGTTTTTTATCGTCAATTGTAGAGCATTTAGCGACAAGAGTCAAGCATACTTGTGATTTTTTTTTAAGTACAGCTAATACTTTAGAAATATCGCGGACAAAATTGTCTCGAATACGCATACACCAACGTACGATTCTTTCTGCTTCTAATCGTCTTTCAGTAGAATTTTTAATATTAAGTTTTTTTTCAATGTCTTCAATTGCTACAGGATTAAGAAATTGTATATAATTTCGTGACCAAAACTTGTGATATTTTCTGGTGATATTTTTGGCAGTATCGCGATTTTTGTTTGCAGTTACGGATTTAGAAGTCTTTCTTTCATAATATCGTTTATTATAAAGCCATTTATGATCAGAATATTTTCTTTGCCTATCTCGTTCTTGCTGAGAATATATAAGATAACGTTTTCGCTTATTAAGGAGTTTATTTAATAAGTTATTTTTATATCGACGCTGTTGTTTAGTACGATTATTTTCCAGATTTTTTTTGTATCGATCCCGCTGTTTAGCAGCACACTTTGCAGCGCGATTTTCTAAATTCTGTTCTTCTGCACGACGTTTTTTAGCGCAATTTCTTTGAAAATGTCTGCTCATACGTTGAGCAGTCGCTTTAACCTCTCTATCTCTTATTACTGCTAATGGAAGTACTTTTTGAGGTTTAGCACACCTTAAAAAAACTAAAGTAATATATTTACCTTGAAAAAATCGAAGTAGTTATCTTTGTAGCTCGAAAAAATCCAAGTAATATCTTTACCTTAAAAAAACCAAAGTAATATATTTACCTTGAAAAAATCGAAGTAATATATTTATTACAAAAAAAAGAAATGATATCTTTAAATTATGCGCCAATTAAATATATATTATATTGAAAAATAACTATTGTTCTTTTAAAAAATTTATTCCCATTAAAGTGAAAAAATTAATATAAAATGTGAAAAATTTTAGTGAAAAAAACTTGGCGCTGCTAAACATAATAATATATATTAATGAAACAATTTCTATAAATGAAAAAAGTACTTTAAATTAATGTGTGAAAATCTTTACATTCACATTGTAATTATTAATTTAATATTTTAAATTAGTTATCTATTGCTTTCAAATATTTTAAAATTTTGCAGCGCCAAGTTTTTTTCACTAAAATTTTTCACATTTTATATTAATTTTTTCACTTTAATGGGAATAAATTTTTTAAAAGAACAATAGTTATTTTTCAATATAATATATATTTAATTGGCGCATAATTTAAAGATATCATTTCTTTTTTTTGTAATAAATATATTACTTCGATTTTTTCAAGGTAAATATATTACTTTGGTTTTTTTAAGGTAAAGATATTACTTGGATTTTTTCGAGCTACAAAGATAACTACTTCGATTTTTTCAAGGTAAATATATTACTTTAGTTTTTTTAAGGTAAAGATATTACTTGGATTTTTTCGAGGTACAAAGATAACTACTTCGATTTTTTCAAGGTACACCACGCGTGCTTGGCGTCTTTTTTTTTTACCTTTTTGTGAAAGGTAATTTTGTACGGATATCACCCCTTTTTGTTATAGATACATCAAACGCCGTAATGTCTATCGACATCGACATTTATGTCTGATAAAATCAAATGTAAATATTTTTTGTATTATAACTTACAAGAATTATATGTGAGAGTTTGACATCCTTAACTGTGCAGTGTAGTTTGTATAAATTTATAAATCATTTAAAAAATTAAGACACAAAGTATGAATATATTAGGCAAAGTCAAATTTGTCGAGAGCACATTATGCAGTGTTTGCTATAAATAAATTTTGTCGAAAGAAAAACAGATTTGATACAGAATTTGGCATGTACGATGCTATTGGCAGAATGTCATAGTAGATAATATATGTATAGTAAAGTTTGTTAAAAAAATAAGGCAATTAATAATTTATAATACAAACTACACTGCACATTTAATTAAGGATGTCACTGTCAGATATAATTTTTGTGTTATAATACAAAAAATATTTAGATTCAATTTTATCAGATATATTTGATAGTCATTATTAGAGAAAAAGAGAGAGAGAGAGAGAAAGAGAGAGAGAGAGAAAGAGAGAGAGAGAGAGAGAACGCGAGCGGGGAACGCGAGCGTGACCGCGAGAAAGAGCAATATGTACGATAGATATAACCTCGCGACCCTCGCACAGGGTGTATCCCAGGAACCAGCCATCCGCAAGGCGCGAACTCTGTCACTCCAGCACTGAGCACTGCACTTCGTTCAGAGTGTTCGGACGCGACGACGCGGACGGAATATTTCTCGACGACGCGGACGTCTAAAGCGGCCCATACATGTACGAGTTTTATTCGCGAGCCGGACTCAAAAGTTTTTCACCACACACACACTCCCCAATAGTCCCGAAATTTGGCTCGTCGGACGCCGAGCCCGTTTCGTAACATCTCACCCACGAACGAGCAGAAACCGAGCCGAGCCGGACTCGCGACGTGTATAGGCCGCTTTATGGTTATGTTTACATACATCTCGACGACGCGGACGTCTAAAGCGGCCCATAACATGTACGAGTTTGATTCGCGAGTCCGACTTGGCGAGCTTGATTCGCGAACCGGACTCGAACGTTTTTCACCACACACACACACACACTCCCGAATAGTCTCGATTCTATAAACGTTGATCCCGTTGATCTAATCTCGACGACGCGACGCGGACGTCTAAAGCCCATAACATGCGTACGTTTGATTCGCGAGCCGGACTCAAACGTTTTTCACCACACACACACTCCCGAATAGTCCCGAAATTTGGCTCGTCGGACGCCGAGCCCGTCTCGTAACATCTCACCCACGATATTGTTTACGAAAGCTTCTTTGCTTACGACCACGATCGCAGCGTTACGATAGATGTAGACGCACCTTAATAATTCATACGATAACTGTCATGACGAACGTTACGATCGTCGTAATGAGCTTACGATCCATCGTAACGCTGCGATCGTGATCGTAAGCAAAGAAGCTGTCGTAAACAATATATCTATGTTAATATATCTAACTATAAACACACTTTTCTTCGCACGTCGAGAAGGCTGATATGTTAGGTTATACTGTTGTAACGCTAGACAAGTGTCACAATCTTCCGAGTTCAAGTTGAGTCAACTCATATCGTCGTAAGAAACTTAACATTACGATAAATGTAAACGCAGCCTCGCGCACCAACTAACGTACACGTCAGTCACGTCACTGCACATAAACATGCTGTCTCTTTCGTTGTCATGGAGACGCTCGAGACTGGCAATATCGCTCTCTCGCTCTCTCTCGCGAACGCGATTTATTTATCGACAAGCAAGAGCCATCTGCAGTCGAAAGTAGTGAAAGTAACGCTGGGGTATCCAGAGCCATCTGTTGGCGAACAGCCGAGTTAATATATATATATGTCATATGTCCGACGACGTCGTGGACGTTTCTTAAATGAAAATTTTCAGGTCTGGACTTTTGCATCGCAATATATTTTTTCGTAGGCCACGTAGGGGAAAAATAAAAATACTTTCATTATATAAATTTGGTCCAAGCTTTCCATTGAGCCTAGTTAGAACTTGATCCGTTCACTAGTTATCGAGATCTCAAAATCTCGAGTACTCTCAACATATATATAACTCGTCGCGTCGCGTATATAGAGCCACGGCTGTCTCGCTCCGCGCGTACTTGGCGCGAGACACTACCGTGTCTCTTGATTGCGAATCCTGAGGAAAATGTTCAATAACATTATTTTCCAACATTTGTACCAAATGTGAACGCATTAACCTTTGTTCATACTTTACTTTGTTAGGTTTAATATTGAATAACAATGAAGTCGCAAAAGCAATAGCAAAAACACCACAATCGTCAGTGTTCGGTTGATATTGCACAGTAGGAAATTTGACAGGCTGTTTCTTAGTCATATGTTGGAAATAATCCTTTCAAGAATTGCTCATGGTGTTCGTGCAATGTTTTTCTATTTCGTGAATCATAGATATATATATTTTTTGTATCGTAATAGCTGCATACCCAATGTCCATCTGGATTTGATGCAGCTGTCTTTACTGAACCTTCCGAACTGTGCAATATTTGTATATGTTTTTTACCTTGTGTTACAGATGGAATAAGTTCAGGCAATTGTAATAGACATGTATCGGCAGGTGTATAATTTGAACAATTTCGCAAAAGTCGATGGAAAAGATCTATATGCACATCCCAAAGCCATTCGCCTCGAATAATTATATCTTTATGTTCAGGCTTTAAAATAACATTATTTGGTAAATTCTGTTCGGATCGCTGCCGCTTTGTAGCACGATTTTCTAAATCTTGTTCCTCTGCAGGACGTTTTTTAGCACAATTACTTTCAAAATGTTTATTTGTGTGTTTAGCAGGCGCTTCAGCCTCTGTAGCCTTTATTACTTCTAATGGAGGTATTTTCTGAGAAATACCAGATTGTAAATCTTGAGCACGATTATTTGGTAAATTCTGTTTGCGTCGCTGTCGCTTTGTAAGGCGATTTTCTGAATCCTGTTTCTCTGCAGGACGTTTTTGAGCGCAATTATTTTTAAAATGTCCATTTGTATATTTAGCAAGCGCGTCGGCCTCTCTCGCTTTTATTACCGTTAATTGAAGCACTGTCTGAGCATTACTTTGTGAATCTTGAGAAAAATGCTCAATTGTATTTGATTCGAAAACTTTCACCAAATGTGAACGCATTACTTTATCATCATATCTTACTTCCTCAGACTTAATATTAAACAGTAATGAAATCGCAAAAGCTATAGCAAAAACTCCGCAATCGTTATAATTCCGTTGATATTGCACAGAAGGAAATTTGACAGGATATTTCTCAAAGTCGTATGTTGGAAATAATCCTTTCAAGAATACCTTATGATGTTCGTGCAATTCTTTTTTATTTAGTGAATCATAGATATATATTTTTTTTGTATTGTAATAGCTGCATACCCAATGTCCATTAATATTTCTCTTTTTGGGATCTGTACACTTTAATGGAGCTGACGAACTGTGCAATATTTGTATATGTTTTCTATCTTCTGGCTTATGTGGAATAAATTGAGGCAATTGGATTTGCCATGTTCCGACAGGTTCATAATCTGAACAACTTCGTACAAGTGTATGGAAATGATCCATATGATCGTCCGTAATCCATTGACCTTGAGTTATTATGTCTTTTTCTTTAGGCTTTAAAATAACTTTATTTGCTAAATTCCGTTTGGATCGCTGTCGCATTGTAGCGCGATTGTCTAAATCCTGTTCCTCTGCACGAGGTTTTGTAGCATAATCACTTTGCAAATGTGTCTTTGTACATTTAGCAATCGCTTCAGTCTCTGTCGCTTTCATTACCGCTAATGGAAGTACTTTTTGAGAAATACCACATTGTGAATCTTCACCACGATTATTTGGTAAATTTTGTTCGCATTCCTGTCGCTTTGTACACAGAAAAAAAAGAATATTCTTGATTTTAAAATATCTTTAGTTTTAACGTGGAAATCTTGAAATAAGATTATATTGCGTTAAACGAAGAAAATTAGCGTTGAACGAAGAATGATATAGTTAAACCAAGAAAAATAAAGTTGAAATAACACGTAAAAATTTTTATAAGAAGATTATATTGTTTCATATATACGCAAAATCACTATAATCTTCTTATAAAAATTTCAACGTGTTATTTCAACTTTTTTTTTTGGTTCAACTATATAATTCTTCGTTTAACACTAATTTCCTTCGTTTAACGCAATATAATTTTATTTTAAGATTATATTATTCTTGCGTTATACAAGCACATTGAGTGTTGATTTGACACTTTTTTTTCTGTGTAGGGCGATTTTCTGAATCATGTTTTTCTGCACGTTTTTTTGCGCAATTTCTTTGAAAATGTCTGCTCATACGTTGAGCAGTCGCTTTAGCCTCTATCTCTTATTACTGCTAATGGACGTACTTTTTGAGGATTAGCACATTGCGAGTCCTGAGGAAAATGTTCAATAACATTATTTTCCAACATTTGTACCAAATGTGAACGCATTAACCTTTGTTCGTACTTTACTTTGTCAGGTTTAATATTGAATAACAATGAAGTCGCAAAAGCAATAGCAAAAACACCACAATCGTCAGTGTTTGGTTGGTGTAGCACAGTAGGAAATTTGACAGGCTGTTTCTTAAAGTCATATGTTGGAAATAATTTTTTTAAGAATTCCTTGTGATGTTCGTGCAATTCTTTTTTATTTTGTGAATCATAGATATATATATTTTTTCTATCGTAATAGCTGCATACCCAATGTCCATTTACATTTCTCTTTTTTGGATCTGTACATTTTAATGGAGCTGACGAACTATGCAATATTTGTATATGTTTTCTATCTTCTGGTATCTCTTGAATAAATTCAGGCAATTGAATTTGCCATGTTTCGGCAGGTTCATAATTTGAACAACTTCGTAAAAGTATATGGAAATAATACATTATATCGTCCGTAATCCATTCGCCTCGAGTAATTATATTTTTTTCTTCAGGCTTTAAAATAATATCTTTTGTCTTGAGGGACATTTTATTTAAAATAAGCGGATATTATTATCCGCTTTTTTATATTTATATATTTATATTTATATAGCAGTCTTTTGCAGGCGTACAGCACCCGGTTTTTTGTAAGCTCACAGTAACTGTTTTTCTTTTGTAGGCGCACAGCACCCGATCTTTGCAGGCGCACAGCACCCGTTTCTTTGTAGGCGCACAGCACCTTTTCTTTGCAGGCGCACAGCACCCGTTTCTTTGTAGGCGCACAGCACCCGATCTTTGCAGGCGCACAGCACCCGTTTCTTTGTAGGCGCACAGCACCCTTTCTTTGCAGGCGCACAGCACCCGTTTCTTTGTAGGCGCACAGCACCCGATCTTTGCAGGCGCACAGCACCCGTTTTTTTGTAGGCGCACAGCACCCGATCTTTGCAGGCGCACAGCACCCGTTTTTTTTATAGGCGCACAGCACCCGTTTCTTTGTAGGCGCACAGCACCCTTTCTTCGCAGGCGCACAGCACCCGTTGCTTTGTAGACGCACAACACCCGGTCTTTGTAGGCGCACAGTACCCGATATTTGCAGGCGCACAGTACTCTTGTATTCGCACACAGAACTCGTTTTATGCAGATGCACAGTACTCTTGTATCACCACACAACCGTATTATATAAGTAATGAAAAAAAAAAAATATATTTACCTTACCAGAAGAATTCTGCTGGAATCCTTGTAAATCCTATACAAATAAGGAAATAAAGCATTGTAGAGAATTTAAACAACTGTATCCATTCAGTGGAATAACCGGTAAAACTGCTATTTAGAGGACCCACTTCCAGTGACCTTGACCTTGACATATGTTGCCAAGGATATCATGACCCTGCACAACATTTAAAAGATTTTAGCAATCGGGCGTTTTTTATTAAAAAGTTATTAACAAAAAAGTGAAACACAGCAGTTATTTTGAGTATTGAAAGGCATAAACGACTAATATTTATGTGGAAATAATACCTGTATAAATAAAGGAAAGTCATTAAAAGCAGTAAATCGACTGTGACTCACGTGATGGAAGCCCATCCATACAACAATTGGTTTATGTTAGGGTTATTATTAATAAAGAACAAGCGACGGGAGGCTAAAACCTTTTGAAATTTACTCAGGAGGGTGACCTTGGCAACATATGTTAACGATATGTCAAGGTCATTGGAGGTGGGTCCCCTAAACAGCAATTTTACCGAATGACCATATTAGCACATAACTTATATAATCCGGTCACTTTATGGAATATTCACACTGCGTCCGATTGTGTCTGATGTTCGACTACGACGATCTGACATCCAATAAAAGAATTTATTATCAGAGACAAAAATTTCCTATTGGATGTCGGATCGTCGTACGTCGAACATCGGACGCAGTGTGAATCCTCCATTAGACTTCTTTTTCGAAAAAAATTCGAGCTAGCCTGAATTTTGGTATGTAGCTTTATTTAGTAGTTATAAAAATATATTTAAAATTCTCATCAATCCATTGTGAGCTAAAAATTTTACATCGAATAATAGGTGTAAAAAATGAGTGTTTAATAAATATCTCCTTACCTATTGATCCTATGACTAAAATAGCTATTACCAAATTTTTAGATTACAAAATTTCCTACAAAAAAGATGCTATACTTTTTCTTCGTACAAGGCACCGTTATCACGTATTATACGACTTACCAAGTTGAAATGTATAGTTTATGAATAATAACACTGTTCAACACCATTTTGCAACATGAGTGTGAATAGTCATTGCCGATGTTTTTTTCCCTTCTGAACACGATTTCGTTCAAATTTGACTGTCACTTCGAAATTTTGAGATAAATGGCGTCAAAGAGGCCCAAAACGTCCGTTTTCCTCAAAATTTTGAAGTGATGACCAAAAAATGTTTAAATGAAAGTCGTTTATCTTGGAATTCTGCACAAAAAAGATCTTTTTTATTTTTTTTCGTAGGACTAACCCTTTGGCCGGAAACCGCGTTTGAAGAAAAATAGTTGATGATCTCAAAATTGTGGTGATAGCCAAACTTGAACAACGGATTCGTGTTCAGAAGGCAAAAAAACATCGGAAATGACTATTCACACTCATGTTACAAAATGGTGTTGAACAGTGTTATTATTCATAAACTAATAGACCAACTTGGTAAGTCGTATAATACGTAAAAACGGTTATTTGTACGAAAAAAATGTATAGAATCTTTATTGTAGGAAATTTTCTAATCTATAAATTTGATAATAACTATTTTACTCATAGGATTAATAGGTAAGGAGATATATACTAAAAACTTATTTTTTACACCTATTTGTAACTGCTAAATGAAGCTACATACTAAAATTCAGCTAGCTCAGACTTTTGTCGTAATTGTGATGTTTTTTTAAGTAAAGTGACTGGACTATTAAGACAATCTTGAAATAACTAACCATGAATTGTAATTTACATTGGCCAGAAAAGACGTTCAAATTATTATCATCCGAATATTGCGATAAATATCACCACATGCTTCAGTGGTCGAATTAATATGACACCCGACATGAATTGCGGAAGGTTCCAGGTTCGAACCCTGGCTGAGGTATTTTTCGCAATAAATTCTTCAGTTATTTAAAATTAAAATGAAATCAATTTAATCGGGGGGGGGGGGGGGGAAGAAGGGTTATAACCCAAAAAGGTGTGTTGTAAGTCTGACAATTCTTGTCAGCGCGCAGTATTCTAGGGTTTGAGGGAAAAAATATGTTTATACATAGAGAAATAATAATAAGCTGCTAAGATCTAAGCTCGGACTGTAATGGCTATATTCTATATTGTGTGTGATTGTATATCTCTATTATATTACTGGAATAGTACAAGTAGGTACTATTACGCGCTATATATACGCGCTAGGCGCGCGCCATTCAGCTTCTTTGCTATATAAAATACTACAAAGCGCGGACTTTGCGCGCGTCATTCATCCTACAGCATTATGTATTTTTTAAATAACGTACATATTGGTGGGTATAATTAATTGTGCAGGTATATACAGAGTGTCCTATATTTTAAATGCACCAAACAAGTGTCGAAAAATATAGTAGACAGACAAAAGAGGTCATTTGACGATGATCTTCAATTGACTTTGGATCATGTTCAAAGAGTTATTTAAAGATCAACTTTATTTTTAAAATGAAAACCCCTACTTTATACTGCATATTCTTGTAGTTAAGTGAAAACACTATAATAGTGAAAGTGTTTTTATTTTTTCGCTACGTGCCCTATGAGCGGAGAAAATTTACAATTAAGAAACGTCGTTCTCCGTTTGCTGTGTTTGCCACGGCACAGAGTCGGCGCTAATAGTTCGTTTACAGGTTTAAAATTATATCCATTATTTACTAAAATTTTATTTCTTTTATATTCACTGTCAATATCGTTGAAAACATTTTGCAATATTTCAAACTGTTTAACTATAATCTATATAATCCGATTCTGGTGATTTAATGAGAGATATTCTTCTTTTTATATTGTCCATGTACGTAGAATTAAGAAAAGAATGAAATATACGCGTAATACGAGTAATGTGTAATCGAGATAATGTTGCATCAGAATGTAGAGAAGATATTAGTTGTAATGCAAATGTACGAAGTTCATGACGTATTTCTTCAGTGTTCCAATTTTTATTAACATTTATATCATTAATATCACAATCAGACTCGATTTTTTTCATTACAAAAATTTTGTTTTAAAGTCATATCATCGATATTTACATTTGTGGAAATGTCAGATTCAAATATTGGTGTTTCAAAATGTTTGCAACGCTTTTTATGTAGATGAAGAGTTTTATAATTAGAATAACAACGATTACAATCTTTGAAATTACAAGTATATTTTACACTAGCAATACTTTTATGGTGTTCAAAACGTGTATGTAGCTTGAGATACCTTTTCGGAAAGGTTTTTTCGACAATATTCACATTTCATCATCTTTGGAATGTACATATGTGCTTATATTTCCATAAACGAGTTAACGATGCTATAATTATTATTGAAGTGATTTACTTACGAGTAAGCATAAGTTGTTCTACATCATGCCAAGTGGTCTCAACAGAAATAAAATTACGGTGATATTTTTCATTAGTAATGCCATAAATATATTGTTGTAAAAAATACCACACAATTTTAGAATCTGCTAGATATGTTGCATCCAGTGCAAAGAAGATTTTAAAGCATAAATCGATTGCATTCATTAAACTTGTTGATGTATACTTAACATCGTTAATAATAACGTAAAAAGATGTCAAGTTTAAAATGGAACCCACTGCTACCACCATTGGCTGAAGTGTCAATCCATAAGCTTCAAGTTTTTCTTTTTGTTTCTGGAGTTTAGGTTCCAAATCTGCTATATTCTGAAAAAAAAAATGATATATACAATAAAATCAATCAATTATAATTATATTTTGCGAATAATTTTTCAAAGATATGTAAAAAATTGCTTACAGAAACTCGACAAATGAAACTTTCAGCAGTTTCTATTTTGGACGGTTTCCACCTCTTTTTATTGCCTGTTTTCACATTACTTGGTTTTAATAAATAAGGTAACATGAGAAGGCTTAATGTTTCAACAGGTACATCTGCAAGTAATATATAAATCATATATGCCAAGCTTGGATCTGTGAAGTTGGCACGACATTCTACGAATTTCAAAAAAATACTAAGAATTCTGGTAGCACTTTTCATAGTTCTACAGTTCCTGATAAAAATTAAAAAGAGTTCCGCATTCCTTGTATTAAAAAATCGAAATTGAAAAAATGTCGTGCTAACTTCGCGAATCTAGCACGACACTTTCTCCTCTAAAGTACCAAAACGCGTTGAATATTATAATATTTGATAAGAGTTCCCGATAGTTCTAATCGAATTCCACACATATATACAATTATAGATCAATATTCCACCAATTAACATTTTTTAACAATTATGATGTCCGCGCCCAGCATGACGCTTGATGACAAGTGTCGTGCTGAAGATTTTCCGCGGTTTAACGATTATTTGCGACAGTTCTAAAAGAGTTCTGTGCTTTAGAATTAGTTGTAAAAAGAGTTCCAATAATTAACTATTTTTTAAACAGTTTTAGCAGTTACGTCCAGCACGACATTTAGTAAAAATGTGTCGTGCTCATGATTTTCTGCGGTTTTGAAAGTAGTTCTCGGTAGTTCTAGCAGAGTTCTATGCTTTAAAATTATTTTTACAAACAGTTCTGAACAATTACTATTTTTTAAACAATTTTAGCAGTTACGTTCAGCACGACATTTAGTGAAAATGTGTCGTGCTGGTGATTTCTTGCTGTTCTAAAGGTAATTCTCGGTAGTTCTATCAGAGTTCTATGCTTTATAATTATTTTTACAAACAGTTTTGAACAATTAGTATTTTTTAAACAATTTTAGCAGTTACGTTCAGCACGACGCTCAGTAAAAATGTGTCGTGCTGATGATTTTCTGCGGTTCTGAAGGTAGTTCTCGGTAGTTCTACCAGAGTTTATGTATTACAATTATTTTTACAAACAGTTCCGAACAAGCACTATTTTTTAAACAATTTTAGCAGTTACGTCCAGCACGTCACTTAGTAAAAATGTGTCGTGCTGATGATTTTCTGTGGTTCTGAAGGTAGTTTTCGGTAGTTCTAGCAGAGTTCTATGTATTACAATTATTTTTACAAACAGTTCCGAACAAGCACTATTTTTTAAACAATTTTAGCAGTTACGTCCAGCACGTCACTTAGTAAAAATGTGTCGTGCTGATGATTTTCTGCGGTTCTGAAGGTAGTTCTCGGTAGTTCTAGCAGAGTTCTATGCTTTAGAATTATTTTTACAAACAGTTCTGAACAATTACTATTTTTTAAACAATTTTAGTAGTTACGTTTAGCACGACGCTTAGTAAAAATGTGTTGTGCTGATTATCTGCGGTTCTGAAGGTAGTTTACTTACAATAAAAAAGTGTCGTGCTGGATGTAACTGCTAAAATTGTTTAAAAAATAGTAAACGTTTGGAACTGTTTGTAAAAATAATTCTGAAGCATAGAATTCTGCTAGAACTACCGAGAACTACCTTCAGAACCGCAGAAAATTACCAGCACGACACATTTTCACTAAGCGTCGTGCTGGACGTAGCTGCTGAAATTGTTTAAAAGATACTAAACGGTCGGAACTGTTTGTAAAAATAATTGTAAAGCATAGAACTCTGCTAGAACTACCGAGAATTACTTTCAGAAAAGCAAGAAATCACCAGCACGACACATTTTCACTAATTGTCGTGCTGGACGTAACTGCTAAAATTGTTTAAAAAATAGTAAACGGTTGTAACTGTTTGTAAAAATAATTCTGAAGCATAGACCTCTGCTAGAACTACCGAGAACTACCTTCAGAACCGCAGAAAATCATCAGCACAACACATTTTTAATAAGTGTCGTGCTGGACGTAACTGTTAAAACTGTTTACAAAATAGTAAACGTTTGGAACTCTTTTTAGAACTAATTCTAAAACATAGAACTCTTGTACAACTGCCGAGAATTATTTTCAAAAGTGCCCAATATCGTCAGCACGACACATTTTCAATAAGCGTCATGCTGGACATAACTGCTAAAATTATTTAAGAAATAGTAATTGTTTGGAACTGTTTGTAAAAATAATTTTAAAGCATAGAACTCTGCTAGAACTACCGAGAACTACCTTCAGAACCGCAGAAAATCATCAGCACGACACATTTTTACTGAGCGTCGTGCTGAACGTAACTGCTAAAATTAATTGTTCAAAAAATTGTAATTGTTTAGAACTGTTTGTAAAAATAATTTTAAAGCATAGAACTCTGCTAGAACTACCGAGAACTACCTTCAGAACCGCAGAAAATCATCAGCACGAACTTTTTTACTAAGCGTCGTGCTGGACGTAACTGCTAAAATTGTTTAAAAAATAGTTTATCACCGGAACTCTTTTTACAATTAATTCTAAAGCACAGAACTCTTTTAGAACTGTCGAAAATAATCGTCAAACCGCGGCAAATCTTTAGCACGACACTTGTCATCAAGCGTTCATGCTGGGCGCGGACATCATAATTGTTTAAAAATGTTAATTGGTGGAATATCGATCTATAATTGTATATATGTGTGGAATTCGATTAGAATTATCGGGAACTCTCGTCAAATATTATAATATTCAACGCGTTTTGGTACTTTAGAGGAGAAAGTGTCGTGCTAGATTCGCGAAGTTAGCACATTTTTTTAATTTCGATTTTTTAATACAAGGAATGCGGAACTCTTTTTAATTTTTATCAGGAACTGTAGAACTATGAAAAGTGCTACCAGAACTCTTAATATCTTTTTGAAATTCGTAGAATGTCGTGCCAACTTCACAGATCCAGATACCATTCGTTCTTCAAGTGCTGTCAAACTAGTTACAACTTTTGGAAATTTTAAATCTGTATTTGCTGCTGTTTTTGGAACATCTCCTGATGTAATATATCTTTTACATGTCAAACAAACGTATTCAGATGAGTTTTTGACAATTTTGTTAATAAATTCATTAATAGCCATTTTTGTCCCACTAAACTTATTTCGTATTTTATTAATATTAAAACGTTCTACTGATTTTAAGAAAAACAAATTTTCACAACACAAACATACTATATCTGGACCCAATTTTCTGTTTCGCAAAAAGTTTATTATCAATACATTATGATAATATTCATTATCTTTGAGGCCAATCTTAATCTTGTTATGAACAGAATTGCTGTATTTTTCTCGATATCTAAAAAAATCGTCGAGTCTTAATAATCTGTTGCATTCAATGTCGCGTTTTCTTTTTTTTTTGCGATAAAGTTGAAATCTTCACGCAAAATAATAATCCTATCTCTGTTTTTAATTTGTTCACTTATCCGGTAATCTGTATCTTCTCTTGTAATTTTTATTCTTTTTACATTTTTCTTCCTTCTCTAATTCTCTATATGACGATTCTCTTCAAACACTTTTTATTCTTTGCAGATTCTTTTCTTTCTCTGCTTCTTTATACGGCAGATTTTGACGTGTTTCTGTCATTCTTTGCAGGATTTTTCTTTTTCTGCTTCTTGATACGCCCGATTTTGACGTTTTTGTGTTATTCTTTGCAGATTTGTTTCTTTCTCTACTTCTTTATACGCCAGATTTTGACGTTTTTGTATTATTCGTTGCAAATTCGTTTTTTTCTCTGCTTCTTTATACGTCAGATTTTGACGTGTTTCTGTCATTCTTTGCAGATTTTTTTTTTTCTGCTTCTTGATACGCCCGATTTTGACGTTTTTGTGTTATTCTTTGCAGATTCGTTTCTTTCTCTGCTTCTTTATACGCCAGATTTTGACGTTTTTGTATTATTCTTTGCAGATTCGTTTTTTCTCTGCTTTTTTATACGTCAGATTTTGACGTGTTTCTGTCATTCTTTGCAGATTTTTTTCTTTTTCTGCTTCTTGTGCGCAAGGAACAAAACAAGATTATAAGATGAAACCAAGAAAAAACATTAAATTTACAAAAACAGGTAAATAAGTATTTAAGAAATAATCATTTCTGTTTTAAATTTGCTGTTATTAAATATTGAATTTATTGCATTTAAACAAAAATTTATTCCGTTACATCGCTCTTATCGAAGAGAGATAATGTAAATTCTAATTGTAAGTAGTGATTATAATATTCGGGAACTCAATATACTCTGAAGCAATTACAAGATACAGGTATTGTAACCGATTGCAGTTTTGAGGAAGAGATAAGTGTCGCCACTCAAAATCGCGAGCCTATGTTGATTGGCGTAATAAAGTCTAATAATAGCGAAGGTATTCTAAAATTGGACAAGGAGACGTGTGTACGCGATGCCCAGCACGTTTTGTGGATGGCGAACGTCGATAAATGCTCGAAAAATATGTATCACAAACATTCAGTTAGAGAATATTACGATGATTTGTCACATCCTGGCGTTTCTCATGTACGCGAGACCAGTTTTATCCATGTTACAGTTTCTTCATATTTTATGAATACTTCAATGAGTTTCTCGTCTATACCATCATCCAAAACTAAAGAATTTAAAGAATATTATTTTTTATTTAAAAAAAATTAAATTATTATATTTATATAATAATTTTCTTTTTTTAATTTTACTTTTTCTAAATTCTTTAATTTCTTTCTTTTTATTATCCATTTTCTTAATTTCTGAATAAAAATATCCGGAATCTTCGTGTACTACAATTTTTTCTTATAGATTAATATCTTCTTAAAGTAATAATATCTTCTTAAAATGACATTTATTATGTGAACCTAGCTTCGTATATAATTATCGTATATAATCATTTTTTTATAAAAAAATTTCTGAAGTCGATTTTTAAATGATTTGTGTGTTTGTAATGTGTTATGAATTTTTGGAAAGACTACCCTATTACGTATAAAATCACCTTCTTGTATGCATTTAGTGCATGAAAAATATCCTGTATGCCCCTTTGTATACGTTATAAATGATTTAGCCGGTGCATCGCATAATATTGCATTAATGGCAACAGTATATTTTACATTACACACAGTTATCCCATTTTGGAAAAGAAGGATGAATTTATTTACAAAATTATTCATAAATTCATTAGCATTAATAGGTTTAGACATACCATGGTATATCCAAATTATAAATGGCAATGTATTGTTGCGCTCGTCCGCGCGTTTACCGCACTCACACTCGCACACACTCGCGAACGCGGCGCGCAATCCCGTTTCTGGGAATAATGACTCTCAGTTAACAGAGAACTCGTTTAATGAGGAAGTGCAATGATACAGCAGAAGCTCGTAATACGTCTATTCGGCTCGAAGGCCCGGCGGAGAATCTCAATGGCGACTGTTGATAAACAATAACGTTCGGCTCGTCGCTAGGCACGTCGTCCGGCAGCGCTTCGCGACTGCCTTCCGGGCTTCTACCGGGCGTCTCGGCTCGTAATATGGTATCTGTATTTCAGAGATTGTTGAGTCTAAATCAGGTTGTGTATCTCCGTTTTTATGCTCTTTATCTTCATAAGGATTAAATTCCTCTGTTTGTTCTTGATCTCTCGGTAAATCATAAGGATCATCTGAAACTTGGTGGAAGCTAGCTTCTTCAATCCTCTTAGGTAATGGATCTCTTGTCTTTGGAATAGTTCCTCCTTTTGCAACTCTAGCTGTCATCTCTCTAGCCTTGTCTAATGCCTTATTACTCAACTCTAATTTCTTCCCTGACGTATCAGCAACATCCAATGAAGCAGGGGAAAACTTATCATAACTCTTATCTGTAACTTCTTCAGTTGCTTCTGGTTGTTTATCCATATCTTCAGATGAAGAGTAATAATCCTCAGATGAATCACTCTCACTATCACTCTCCTGATTTTTATGTTTCTCTCTCTTATTTTCTCTCGCTGTTTCAGGACTTGTAGCCACGTCTACAAGCTCTTCTATCTTCAATATAGCAGTGATAAACTTCTCCTGCTACCGTCCCACTTGCAAATCCTGCTGTGTAAAACAGGATAGGCTTTAGTATTCTTCTAATTTTGGTGGTTTGTTAGTAATTACAAGTGTAAAAGTATCTCTTTGTGACTCGGCACGGGCGCAACAGTATAAACATCTATTTCTTCTATGGATGCCATAATGGGCCAGAATTGACTACCAGAACTTTTTGAAATGGGCAAGCCATCAATATTTATATTCAGTCTTATATCGGTTCTTTTTATAAAAGTAGAATACATTTTTATGGACCGTTCTAAAGACGAGGAAAGACTAAAGTGAACATAGCGACCATTGCCTACAGGTTTTATATGTACAGACGCATTTCTTGGTGTATGTAGCAAAACTCTTACATCATTAGGTAACTCGGCGTGACCATGCTGTTTCAAAATGTTTAGCAACTCATTGGCAGTATTATGCGGAACATTACGTTCTATTATTAACGTTTGTAAATCTTTCCATAAACTCTTTTCATTACTACAAGACAATATGTCCGTCAACTGGTAACATATTATCTTGAAACTGTTCACTGATTTCCGTTTCTAACTGCATCGGTAATTTGTCAGAACAATTTGTACTTTCAGATAATGTAGGACTTAAACAAGAAATATTGTCAACATTTGTAGGAGTTAATACCGCTTCTGCAACCGCATTAGATGCAATGTTTGGTTTACGAAAATGTAATGAATCTAAATGTTTGCATCTATGACTTTCGCGTTTAATCAATTGATTCACTCGCCTTTTCGATAAATATCGCTTTTTCTTAGGCATGATGGCGGAGTATATCTAAAAGTAAAAAAAAAAATACATAAATACATAATAGCCTGAAAATGAGTAAATTCAATTTTCTCAGGTCCCTTCGACTACCATCATTTATTATAGTAGGGGAGACCCGGGCGAGACCGTCAGTTTTTTTTCGGTGCCGATTTTTAACAACAAAATAAATAATTTTAGTCAAATGTGGTATACGATTGTAAAGAGTGAACCTTTAGCTACAAAATTTATATGGAAAATTTTTTTCTACGTCGCTTTGTTTAACTGGTATAGAGCAAAAACGACAACGGTGGAAAAATTGAGATCTCAAAAATGGCAGGGTGGAATCGTCACTCCACAAATACATAATTCCGATTATGAAAACTGATAGGATACATTTTATTAATTATTTGGTAATAGAAAAATGTAAACATTTATTAATTAGTGTTAAAAAATTTTATTATTTTGTGTTTTTGTGTGTGTGTACGGATTCTATAACTCAAGAACTAATCAACCAAATATTAAAGAAAAATATATGAAATAGGGGTAGAAAAGACTGAAAAATATAATAAAATTATAAAATTTGCCAATATTATAAAAGTCCACCCCGGGTGCTTACTGACGAAATAGCCCTCAACACATGTTTCAGGTTTGATCGCCCACGAAATATTAGACATGAACGATAATGAAAAAACTACACTGGATTCGTGTTCAGCATGCATTACTCTTTATAATCACGTACCTGGAGATTTGGAGAGCAAATATTATTGCAGATATTACAAAATTTCCACGCGCAGAAAATTTCACTTTCACCTTCCGAAAACACGTTTGCCCTCGTAAAAATCATAACACGGCAGGTAACCTGCCGAAACTCCGTTGGTCACATGGGTACCATAAGACGCGTTTACAATGTTAATAGCGAGTTCGCACAATATACAGGTTCCGAGATATTTGATTTGACGATTTCACCCTCTGGACGGTTTCGCCCGGGTCTCCCCTACCCAATAAATCTAATTTACTTAAATCACTAAAACGCAATGTTCCTGGTGGAATAGATAAATATATCCTACCATTTTGTGACTAATCGAAATGTAGGCAAACGCATACAACCATCTCAGTGATTAAAGTACTTTAAGTACATAATGATCAATTTCAATTTCATGTCAAACTTTAAAGGCTATCCAAAATATACGTTAATATATTTTTTAATTTTTGTTATCGCTAAATATTTATAAAATAAAATAAAAACTGTAGAAAAAGTGACAGCGGTATTTTGTTATATAAATGTAGAACTTTAATAATATCAGGTGAATATTAGGTATATACACATAAACATTAATGAAAAAAAAAAACGGAAAAAAACGCGACGTTTTTGTAAAAAAAAATATACGTATGTGTAAATTTTTTTCTTTATATAACAACCGTGCGGCAGGGGTGTCAGATTTAAGCCGACAGTCACTCGACAGTCGGCTGGTAGGAAACACGCACACAAGAGAAAGCAGGTATTTGTGCTCGCAGCTACGTGCTTTCTCTTGCGTGCGTGTTCCCCACCAGCCGACTGTCGAGTGAATCCCGGCTTAAATCTGACACCCCTGCCGTGCGGGGTACTTTTGTTGCTGGAAATTAAGGATTACCTTTGCAGATGAATAAAGCGTTATGTCTGTGAAGTTGGCACCCCTTTTTCAAAATTTGAAAGTGTGCATTAAGGCTTATTTATAATCTGTTCTTATATTTAAGGTCGCTTAAATACACGTTTAAAAACTTTTTAGTCAATAAAACAATCTGTATGGATGCTGTACAGATCATTTTACTGGCTAAGTATTTCAAGAAGTATTTAAGATGATCTGTAAATATAAGAATTGACTAAGAACAAGCCTTAGTGCGCACTCAGTGTGCACTAGTGCAAGCGCCCGAATTCGCTATTACATTCTACGCACATTATCGATTACATGGTTCGTTAAACTTACATTCTACGCAAATTATATCGATTACATGTTGTAATATAACTACAAATTAGGAGGGGATCCTAAACCCGTATGATTTACCGACGGAAATGTGATTTTCGCACAGCTGCCATTTTTTATTGGATTTATAGAATTAAAAATCCTTTTCCAGGATTAAAGTATACACGCAAATAAACATGGCAATGTTCAACTTTACGTTGAGAAAGAAAAAAAATTTTGTATATAATAAATTTTTTCTTTTTTAACGTAAGTTGAACAGTGCCGTGTTTGTTTGCGTGTATACTTTAATCCTGGAAAACCATTTTTAATTCTATAAATCCAATAAAATATGGCAGCTGTGCAAAAATCACATTTCCGTCGGTAAATCACACGGGTTTAGCCCCTTTGTCAATATTTATATGTATGTACAAATTACATAATAGTTTTTCAGCTACGGTTTTACGGATTATTAATTTGGATCTTTGCGCATATTTTTGGAAATGGAACCTGGTAAACTGAAAAAAATTTTAATAAATTAGATGGGTTTTTTAATTATAGAATATTTTACTACAATTACTTACCTAAATTTATATCTTTTCTGTACACGTATAATTCGCTTTCTTCTTAAATTTCGTATCATTAATTGAACTATTCTAGACGATACATTATTCAATTGAGCTCTCTTATTTTCTATGTCTTCTTTAAGGGTATTTAGTGGTTCTATCATTTTCATGACATTCTCGAACTTTCTGAATTCAAAGTAAAAGAAAAATTATTAAAAATATTAAGTGTTCAAAATGTTTTAAAATAATACATGATATATTATTACGCTTTGAAGGCGTCTTCCTTTTCTGTCTTTTTGGCAGTAGTATTCTGAATATCCCGGATTAGTTTGTTTTGCTCTCTTATGAGCTCCTCTAGATTCATTTCTGCAACTAAAATAATAAAACATGAGTTACTTATAGCGAATTAATGTAAACTAATTGTATGTTCTTAATATCAGAATAAATTTATTAAATAGTAGCTAAAGGATGAAAAAGGTACGATACGATATACGCAATAAGCAAAATTTGAGTGGAATAAGTCAAAATTAAATACACAATAAAACTTCAATTTTCAATTTAAAAAAACATAGCTTTAGCAAAATGCTTGTTTTGGGGATTTATAATTTGATATCTCTGTGAAATAGAAACGTGCAGACAAACAGAAAGCTTCATAGAATTTTCGATACATGGAATTCGATTTCGTATTTTATTTCCGGTATCGGAAACGTGATTTTGCGTCCGCCAGTATTTTTAAAAGATAGTCCAAAGATAAGCCCGACAAGTAATAATGGGAATTCCGAAATAGGAATTTCCAAATGCAATTCGGAAATGGTCGCGACATATAATTTGTCAGCGCAAAAGACTAAAGAAATTCGTATATGTAATTGTGAAGTTGGCACCCCTTTTTCAAAATTTGAAAAAAATTATTAGAGTTCTGGATGCCTCAGCAAGAGTTCTGGAGTTCTCTGTCGATTTTAGAAAGAGTTCCGTCATTTAAAGTGACGAAAACACCATTTTAAAAATGGGGGGGCTAACTTCACGGCGCATCTCATTTTTGAATAAATCAATTTTTTATGGTGGATTCGGAAGTATTTCGAAGAGTTCTAGAGTTCCCTATAGGTTTTAAAAAGAGTTCCGTTAAAATAACCCCAAAAATCAAAAATAAAAAAAAAATTATATTTAAAAAAAAATTATTTTTATGGTGGATTCTAAAGTATTTCGAAGAGTTCTAGAGTTCTCTAGAGGTTTTAGTAAGAGTTCCGTTCAAATAATTTCAAATATCAATGATAAAGTGGAACGCATATTTCAAAGTTGCGCAAATATTCAAAAATCCGCAGTTCTGATCGGAGTTCTGGGAGGCCCCCCCAAGAGTTCTATCGATGACTATAAGGAGCCGAAGCGCTACGACCAATATTTAAAGAGATACGGCCATTCAAAGGGAGCTCCTCGAAAAATTTCTAAATCCCGAGGGGTAGGAATTTTTTCTCGAATTCGGCAGTTCGCTGAATAGTGGGAGGCCGCATCTCGCACTCTCGCTTGCATTTGGCGGTAGGCCGGGCTAATACGGCGATTTTTAATCATTAGTATCTCGTTAACTATTACGAAAATTGTAAAATGATAAAGGACTTTTCGACTCACAAGGAAACCCACGGAGGTGTCCCACTCTGATCTTGATGAGCTTTATATATGTTGTTGTGTAGACAAAAATAAGGGATACGTCTTTTTTTATACGTGCCCATACGCATGTTTAGAGGGTGAACACCCCTTCGGAAAAAATCGATTTTTCTCTTTTGGGCCGAATATCTCCGAAACTATAAAAGATAGAAAAGTTTTCAAAAATGTAAATTAAATGGCTTCAAAAGTACTTTGAAATAATAACAAAATATTTTTTTATTTCTTTTATTTTTTAACATACCCCCGCCACCAATACATTTTTTTCAAAATTAAAAAATTTGGTAATTATGCATAAAAGGGGCATCCTCTCCGATTTGCTTGATATTTTAGTATGTTGTTGGGGATGTCTTCCCGAGTCATTTCATATATATATATAAGGGTCGGACTCAAATAGCTTCGGAGATACAAGCTGAGAAAGGAGGTATTTATGCATAAAAGCGACTCCCTCTCCGATTTGGTTTATTTTTTAATATGTTGTTGGGGATGTTTTCTTGAGTAATTTCATATATATATATAAGGGTCGGACTCAAATAGTTTCGGAGATACAGGCTGAGAAAGGCTAAAAATCATAAATACGAAAATAAACGTTTAATGATAATTTATTCAACACTATCATTAGGAATCTGAAGGATTTCAACCAAGTGTGTGCTTTGTATGTGCTTCAACTTATAAGTATGTGCTTTGTATGTGCTTCAACTTAGAAAGCACATATTTGTTAAAGCAGAGAACAGTTGGTATATGAAAAGTACATATTTATATGTACGATGAATAGTTGGTATATAAATACCCATCCCTGCATGCGGAGAAGTGCGGCAGTCCCTGTGTAGTACAGCCTGTTTGTTTATGTTTTCAAAGTGATTCTATTGGTTTGTTTACGCTCGGATTACCGTATTCTTCGATGCAATGGCTGAAATCTTTCAGATTCCTAATGATAGTGTTGAATAAATCATCATTAAACGTTTATTTTTGTATTTATTATTTTTATCCTTTCTCAGCCTGTATCTCCGAAGCTATTTAAGTCCGACCCTTATATATATATATGAAATAACTCGGGAAGACATCCCCAACAACATATTAAAAAATCAAGCAAATCGGAGAGGATGCCCCTTTTATGCATAATTACCAAAAATTTTTTTATTATTAAATAAGAGGTTGTTTTTTTACGAATTCAACCATGTATGATAAAGTTATGTTACGATAAACCATTTTTGAGAAATAATTATAAACGCCTCTGTACACACTTTATCCGTGTCCGCCTATGCGCTCGATTCTTCATGCACCGCGTTCTGTTTGCATCTTCGCGTACTTACACCTAATAGAAGATGACTAATACATTTGGAAAACATTCTACGTAATCATGGAAGTTTTTATCGTGTTCTAGAGTCTAGACATAACAACTGAATCATAGATTGTAAATAATGTAAATTAAATCATGCGCGACGCATACCAAATGTGTATGTTCTTAATTTAAGACATCACAAGATAACTTACATAGTCGCATAAAATATAAAATGTTACTTTGGATTAGTTTTATTCGTGACAGTGTATTATATCGTGTACTATTAATCGCTGCAATTTTGTAGGTATGTATTGATATTTTGTAAATGTCTATTAATGTTTTTACTTTAGTTTAGTCTTTAGTTTAGTTGAAAACTCCATCCGGTCATTATATGAGTGAAGTCAGTTAATCGATGTTGAGGGAAAAATATCGGACATCGATTAATCGGAAGAAAAATTAATCGGACGAAACTATCGATTAATTTAAAAAGAAATATCGGCTTTTTTGTAGTGCTCGGAAAAAGAATCGGGTAACATGGCAAATTGACAATCGCCCGCCTGCCCGTCATTCGTTGTACACGGGTGAAGACCGATTCCGCGGGTACCCGTATCACACGGGTACCCGTGTCACGCGGGCACCCGTATCACACGAGTAATCGTATCACACAGATACCAACTTCATAAACGAGTGCCCGCATTACACATGCACTTGCATATCAGACGGCTAACGCATGACAGTTTAACCTAATCAAGTATAACTAACCACACACAATAAAGATATTAAAAAATTTACAAGATATTTAAAATAACTTTTATTGTACCATATTTTATTGCAAAATTTGTTAAGATAAAATTTCAACATTGATTAAATAATTCTGTAAAAGAGAAAAAACCAAAAAAAGGAAATACAAAAAAAAAATTACGAAGAGAAATTGTTTGCAACTGTAAAATATATATATTACAATAATATGTTAATATGACTACATTGTTGCACTTACAAAATACTTTATTTTGTAAAACGTAAAATGTAAATATATGTACATAATGGAATATGTATAGATACTTCTTAATTCTCATTTCTTATTAGAATACATATTACAATTATACATTTATTATAATAAAACACAAAAATAGAAGTGCATTTAATATATTCAGTTTTAATTAATTTCCATTTTATTATACATGTGTATATATATATGTATATATATATATATATATATATATATATATATATATATATATAATACAATGTGTAATAAAATGTATGTAATGTGGATTAATGAAATTTGTGATAATTGTAAACACACACACACATATATATATAT
Source organism: Harpagoxenus sublaevis (assembly GCA_030770355.1). Classification (NCBI taxonomy): domain Eukaryota; kingdom Metazoa; phylum Arthropoda; class Insecta; order Hymenoptera; family Formicidae; genus Harpagoxenus; species Harpagoxenus sublaevis. The sequence goes on along the minus strand of JASTWR010000946.1, from coordinate 29,000 downwards.
ATATATATATATATATATATATTCGCAATTATTATAAATTTTATATGGGAAAAAATTGTCTATTCTCATATAAAAATACTAAAAGGTTGGTTGTATCTGGAGCTAGGCAGCTCCGTTTGCGCGTAACAATATTGCCCGCCGATGAAAATGCTCTTTCAGAACTTGCAGATGTTGCGGGTATGGCCAAATATTTTCTTGCAAGTTCTGCTAGCGCCGGATATTTTTTCGCTCGCGTCTTCCACCATTCGAGAGGTGATTTATTATGACTAATTGTTGGTTCTATTACATAATAATCTAATTGTTTTTGCCAGCCCGTTTCCTCATTAGAATTTCCTTTTCGAAAGATGAAGTCCAAAGCAGTTACAATCTCCTGTGAATTTTCTTCGGGTGCATCGACTGAAGCTAATGTCTGTAATAGAACATTTCCTATTTTTATCTTTGCAATGTTTTTTTCTTTAGATCGCGTTTATTATAATAACTTCAAGAAGAAGGATATTTCAAGCATAAAACTTGGGATCAAGGATGCGTGGAATAACCCACAAATCTTATAATGCAGGCAAGTTTATCATAAAAGAATTGATATTTACAATATCTTACACAATTACTTTTTCTTGTAATATAAAATTAGCAAATATAAAGTAATGAAATGATTAAATTTATAGAAGAAAAATGTTTTATTTGCTTAAGGCGTTAAAAGTTGCATATTGATATTCACAAAATAAACAAATGGCTTATTATATGCAGCTTTATTTTTCATATAATTTTTTATTTTAAAAGAGATACTTACATTTACAATATAGACAATTATTGAATAAGAAAAAATATGCTAACCTGCAATTTTTCCTTAATAAAATCTTTTATTTTTATTTTCTCCGCTTCGCATGATTCGGCTGTCAATGTCTTGTGGCGAGGATCGAGAAAACTTGCAATTTGATGTACACTAACTTTCTGATTAGACTGCGATTCCATATTGAAGCGCCTAGTAAGGGATTGACGAAGTATGCACTTCAATGTGCGGATGAGATTTCCATCCAAAATATCTTCTGCCAGGTGATTGTCTATGATGCCGCGTATTACCGGGCGAACCAAAGATATCGTAATTTCGCATGAGGAGCAAAATACGGTGGTTGCACATTGCAAAGGCTTCAAAAGTGTTACTAATTCGTCTATAACTGACCATTCGCTCGCGGCCATTTCTAAATTTCGTGCTTGCGCTGGTTTTGTCACGGAAGTATTATTAAATACTGCCAAAATAGGAGTTCTATTTTTATATAGTCGTTCACACATATAGTACGTTGAATTCCATCTTGTGGGACAGCTTTGAATCAACGCTTCTTCCGAAAAATTAAGTCTTATCTGAGTATTATGTAGCTCTTGCGTTGCCAGCGCGGAATGTTTGAAGTGTCCTACAATTTTCCTTGCTTTTTGTATGATACATGCTATTTCCTCCAATTGCAGTGCATCATTCACGGCTAGTTGTAAAGTGTGAGCTGCACAATTAATATGTTCCCTTGCACTTTGTAAAATTTCTCCCGCGTTTATCATATTAGATGCATTGTCGTGTACTAGTGCAAAAATTTGGTGTTCTATATCCCAATCAGAAAATATCATTTCCAAACCCAGAGCTATATTTTCAGCGGTGTGTCGTTCTTCTAATCCGATTGTGCATAAAGTATAATGCTTCAGTTCCCATTTTTCTTTATCAGTATAATGCGCCGTGACTGATAAGAACGCATCTTGTGAAAGCGATGTCCAAATATCCGTCGAGCATGATATACTCGCATCTTCACGTTGCATCTCATGCTGCACGGTTGTCTTTACTTTATCGTAAATTAATTGTAGTCGCGAAAGAATTGTTTTTGTTGCAGGGACTACATATCCAGGCTCTATTGTTGCCATGAATTGACGGAATCCTTCACTTTCAGCTAATGATAGCGGCAATTGATTTACTACAATTAAACGGGCGAGCGCTTGAGATATATTTTCTTGGCGGTCTATGCTACATATTCCGTCAGCCTTTCGTTTTAGTCTTCTCTTGCGCGGCGGTTGTCTTGTATTATCTATTAATAATATAAAGAAATTTTGTTAATATCCCTGTTATTTATATTCGCTTTCTAAATCGCGAGAAATATTTTAATAGTAAATATGCATCATATATAATATTGAAGAAAAAAAAAAACAATACGAGAATTTACAATAAATTTACAATATAAAAGTTTGTCAAAGACCAAATGTATCTGATATTTCGTTACATCTGATAATGTAACGGATATTTCAAATAATGTTTAAATGCATCTACACATGAAGGTTGAAAACGATACTTTAAGAAGTTAAGAAATCAAAGCCAAAATCCTTATTAGTTAATAAGATCTTTAATACATCTTGTGTTATTCTCACTTACTTACTTGTATTTGACGTTTGTGAAGACGACGAAGCAGTGGGCACCTCAGGAATTAAATTTTCTACATCCCCTACATTTCGTGCATTTCCTTCATCGTTTGATGAATCATCTCTGACAAGAAAAATAAGAATGTTGTAAAATTCGGTAACTATATATATATATATATATATATATATATATATATATTTAGCACTCTTACCTATTCTCGCTATGATCTCGTTGTTCATCATGATTTCTCGTGCTGTTTTCGTTACTCATGAGATGTATAGCTTTCAAGTGCTTGTTCAATGAACTTGTTGAACCGGAATATTCAAAGATTGCATCGCAAATGTTACAGGTAACAGATTTTCTGTCATCTGATTTGGTGCAGTACTTCCACACCCAACTTTTTCTACTGGGCATAATTAAAAATTTAGATTATACAAATTATTAAATTATTATATTAAATGAGCATATGCACGTATTACGTCCTCGAAATTCACGAAATTATTAATTTACCATCAAACAGTTGACTGTGTTTCTATGACTACTATTTACTGAAATTAATAATTTCGTGAATTTCGAGGACGTAATACGTGCATATGCTCATTTAATATAATAATTTAATAATTTGTATAATCTAAATTTTTAATTATGCCCAGTAGAAAAAGTTGGGTGTGGAAGTACTGCACCAAATCAGACGACAGAAAATCTGTTACCTGTAACATTTGCGATGCAATCTTTGAATATTCCGGTTCAACAAGTTCATTGAACAAGCACTTGAAAGCTATACATCTCATGAGTAACGAAAACAGCACGAGAAATCATGATGAACAACGAGATCATAGCGAGAATAGGTAAGAGTGCTAAATATATATATATAGTTACCGAATTTTACAACATTCTTATTTTTCTTGTCAGAGATGATTCATCAAACGATGAAGGAAATGCACGAAATGTAGGGGATGTAGAAAATTTAATTCCTGAGGTGCCCACTGCTTCGTCGTCTTCACAAACGTCAAATACAAGTAAGTAAGTGAGAGTAACACAAGATGTATTAAAGATCTTATTAACTAATAAGGATTTTGGCTTTGATTTCTTAACTTCTTAAAGTATCGTTTTCAACCTTCATGTGTAGATGCATTTAAACATTATTTGAAATATCCGTTACATTATCAGATGTAACGAAATATCAGATACATTTGGTCTTTGACAAACTTTTATATTGTAAATTTATTGTAAATTCTCGTATTGTTTTTTTTTTCTTCAATATTATATATGATGCATATTTACTATTAAAATATTTCTCGCGATTTAGAAAGCGAATATAAATAACAGGGATATTAACAAAATTTCTTTATATTATTAATAGATAATACAAGACAACCGCCGCGCAAGAGAAGACTAAAACGAAAGGCTGACGGAATATGTAGCATAGACCGCCAAGAAAATATATCTCAAGCGCTCGCCCGTTTAATTGTAGTAAATCAATTGCCGCTATCATTAGCTGAAAGTGAAGGATTCCGTCAATTCATGGCAACAATAGAGCCTGGATATGTAGTCCCTGCAACAAAAACAATTCTTTCGCGACTACAATTAATTTACGATAAAGTAAAGACAACCGTGCAGCATGAGATGCAACGTGAAGATGCGAGTATATCATGCTCGACGGATATTTGGACATCGCTTTCACAAGATGCGTTCTTATCAGTCACGGCGCATTATATTGATAAAGAAAAATGGGAACTGAAGCATTATACTTTATGCACAATCGGATTAGAAGAACGACACACCGCTGAAAATATAGCTCTGGGTTTGGAAATGATATTTTCTGATTGGGATATAGAACACCAAATTTTTGCACTAGTACACGACAATGCATCTAATATGATAAACGCGGGAGAAATTTTACAAAGTGCAAGGGAACATATTAATTGTGCAGCTCACACTTTACAACTAGCCGTGAATGATGCACTGCAATTGGAGGAAATAGCATGTATCATACAAAAAGCAAGGAAAATTGTAGGACACTTCAAACATTCCGCGCTGGCAACGCAAGAGCTACATAATACTCAGATAAGACTTAATTTTTCGGAAGAAGCGTTGATTCAAAGCTGTCCCACAAGATGGAATTCAACGTATTATATGTGTGAACGACTATATAAAAATAGAACTCCTATTTTGGCAGTATTTAATAATACTTCCGTGACAAAACCAGCGCAAGCACGAAATTTAGAAATGGCCGCGAGCGAATGGTCAGTTATAGACGAATTAGTAACACTTTTGAAGCCTTTGCAATGTGCAACCACCGTATTTTGCTCCTCATGCGAAATTACGATATCTTTGGTTCGCCCGGTAATACGCGGCATCATAGACAATCACCTGGCAGAAGATATTTTGGATGGAAATCTCATCCGCACATTGAAGTGCATACTTCGTCAATCCCTTACTAGGCGCTTCAATATGGAATCGCAGTCTAATCAGAAAGTTAGTGTACATCAAATTGCAAGTTTTCTCGATCCTCGCCACAAGACATTGACAGCCGAATCATGCGAAGCGGAGAAAATAAAAATAAAAGATTTTATTAAGGAAAAATTGCAGGTTAGCATATTTTTTCTTATTCAATAATTGTCTATATTGTAAATGTAAGTATCTCTTTTAAAATAAAAAATTATATGAAAAATAAAGCTGCATATAATAAGCCATTTGTTTATTTTGTGAATATCAATATGCAACTTTTAACGCCTTAAGCAAATAAAACATTTTTCTTCTATAAATTTAATCATTTCATTACTTTATATTTGCTAATTTTATATTACAAGAAAAAGTAATTGTGTAAGATATTGTAAATATCAATTCTTTTATGATAAACTTGCCTGCATTATAAGATTTGTGGGTTATTCCACGCATCCTTGATCCCAAGTTTTATGCTTGAAATATCCTTCTTCTTGAAGTTATTATAATAAACGCGATCTAAAGAAAAAAACATTGCAAAGATAAAAATAGGAAATGTTCTATTACAGACATTAGCTTCAGTCGATGCACCCGAAGAAAATTCACAGGAGATTGTAACTGCTTTGGACTTCATCTTTCGAAAAGGAAATTCTAATGAGGAAACGGGCTGGCAAAAACAATTAGATTATTATGTAATGGAACCAACAATTAGTCATAATAAATCACCTCTCGAATGGTGGAAGACGCGAGCGAAAAAATATCCGGCGCTAGCAGAACTTGCAAGAAAATATTTGGCCATACCCGCAACATCTGCAAGTTCTGAAAGAGCATTTTCATCGGCGGGCAATATTGTTACGCGCAAACGGAGCTGCCTAGCTCCAGATACAACCAACCTTTTAGTATTTTTATATGAGAATAGACAATTTTTTCCCATATAAAATTTATAATAATTGCGAATATATATATATATATATATATATGTGTGTGTGTGTGTTTACAATTATCACAAATTTCATTAATCCACATTACATACATTTTATTACACATTGTATTATATATATATATATATATATATACATATATATATACACATGTATAATAAAATGGAAATTAATTAAAACTGAATATATTAAATGCACTTCTATTTTTGTGTTTTATTATAATAAATGTATAATTGTAATATGTATTCTAATAAGAAATGAGAATTAAGAAGTATCTATACATATTCCATTATGTACATATATTTACATTTTACGTTTTACAAAATAAAGTATTTTGTAAGTGCAACAATGTAGTCATATTAACATATTATTGTAATATATATATTTTACAGTTGCAAACAATTTCTCTTCGTAATTTTTTTTTTGTATTTCCTTTTTTTGGTTTTTTCTCTTTTACAGAATTATTTAATCAATGTTGAAATTTTATCTTAACAAATTTTGCAATAAAATATGGTACAATAAAAGTTATTTTAAATATCTTGTAAATTTTTTAATATCTTTATTGTGTGTGGTTAGTTATACTTGATTAGGTTAAACTGTCATGCGTTAGCCGTCTGATATGCAAGTGCATGTGTAATGCGGGCACTCGTTTATGAGGTTGGATCTGTATGATACGATTACTCGTGTGATACGGGTGCCCGCGTGACACGGGTACCCGTGTGACACGGGTACCCGCGGAATCGGTCTTCACCCGTGTGCAACAAATGACTGGCGGGCGGGCGGGTGCTCGAGTACCCGGGTATTCCGAGCACTACTTTTTTGATCAATCGAGAAACATCGCCCATCCCTAACTCACATCGTCTCGCGGTCGAGTCGTGGTAGTTGCGTGCTGTGTATTTTTCCGTTTGCGAATTGCGCTTTAGCGGCGAATTTTGTGCCGGGAGTGCTGAATTGAGTGACGGCGATCATTTGGATGAGTTAAACAGACTGGGTGAGAGAGAGAGACATTGTTCGAGCGTGATGATTTTCGGTATTCCGCGTGTTCGGCGTTCGTCGGGTCGCGTCGAACCGGCGCGGCGCACGAGAGGGTCCGCGGGACGAAATTTCCATCACGTGTTCTTCTTGTGTTTTTCGCTCGGGCCGTTGAAGAATTTGAGGGACGAAAACATGGAAACGATCGAACTCCGTTTATTCGCGTTTGATTAGGGGGATTAGGGGGTTAGCGTCTCGCGTCCGCCATTCCGGAGACATTACGTTTCGAATTTTCCACAGGCGTGAAGTGAAGTTACACGCGAGCGCGAGGATTTACATTTTGTAATTCCAGCGGGACGAGACAGGTTTCCGCCGTTCCCGGACGTGCGTCCCGCGTCGTTTGCTTCAAGTCGAGATTACGTGGCTCTCGGGAGTGCCGTACGAAATAACGGGGCGAGATTGTCGTGACGGATTACTCATTGTCAGTGTGTGCGACCGCAATGAGTTGCGGATGCACGCGGATGGCTGTCTGGAGCGGGAAAGCAGCCGACGGCGACCGGGAGGATCGTTGCCTCGCGGGAGAGAACGAGAAAGCAGCGGTGGCGTTTATGGTATGTAATATATATATTGTATTTTTATATTTGATGCTGAATTAATATATGTATTTGCGTTTTCTAACGAGATTTTGCCGGATAATTTCACCTCGATGCTTTATGCGTCGAGGTAAAATAAAATTCTGTGATATATTAGTTAAATTATCCGTATTCCGTATATCTCTTTACGGGAATATTTAATATACTTATTAAACATCGCGCACGCGTGATAATCTTTAATACGTTCAGAGACGTTTGAGACACGTTAAATTTTCTAACGAAACTTTGTTAGATAATTCAACTTTTACTTTATCTAATTTTTTGATATTACAGACTTCTATTTAGCGTCTATATAAATATACCTACCTTTGTTGACAATAATATTAAAAAATGGAATAAAAGAATCTTTTTTAGAAAATATTGTCAATAATGGTGCAAAATATTCTTCATTGTTACGTAATTAAAGTGTAATGATAAGAAGATTTGATTTCTTGTCCTGCCGCGCATTTTTCATACGCGTCGTTACACGATCGTTATTCATGTGCATCGTGGGGTTTAGCTTAGGTACTCATGCCGATGATAAGAGCGGCATGAGTACGAGGCTGTTATCGGACGATTTAATTACAAAAATTTAATTTACTTAATTATTAATAAAATAAATATTAATAACAAATAAAACGTGTATATATTTCAATTTAAAATTTATTATGCGAATTTAGTTTGTTTGCTTTTTTAATTTATTACAAAAGACGTCTATCTCGACGGTGGAAGTCAGATAGATCTTATATAGATTTATCTCTACCTATAAGATAGAGATATTATATGGAATAGATATCCTCTACAATCCCAATCTATACCGCGTTCCCGATGGCAGTGATGGCACCCTGATAGTAGACTTAACATCGCTCGTGGGTAGGTAGAGCGGATTAAACTGAATATGCGTCCGAAATTCTGTTACTTTTGTCACCTTCTTCTTCTTCTTTTTATTTGCTAAGGCTCCTGCCTCCCGACGGAGGTCAATATGGCCCGTATACTCGATCAAGAGTGTTTGCTCAACAAATATTTTTACGCTACCGTGGTGTCGACTGGCCTGGCGGATGCCGGAGCGTACGGAATCAAGGTGGGACGGAAGGATTAAAGGGGGCGGGGGAGCCATGCGCCGCGCGAGTACGCGGCAGATTGAAACCTACAAGGAAATCCACGGAGGTGTTCCCCTCCGATTTTGATGAGCTTTTAATATGTTGTTGTCTTGAAAAAACGAGAGACACGTATTTTTTTATACGTACCCATACGCATGTTTAGGGGGTAAAACATCTCTTCGAAAAAATCGGTTTTTCTCTTTCGGGCCAAATATCTCCGAAACTATAAGAGATAGAAAAATTTTCCAAAATGGAAATTAAATGGCTTCAAAAGCACTGTGAAATAATGACAAAATAATATTTTTATTTCTTTTATTTTTAAACATACCGCCGCCACCAATACATTTTTTTCAAAATTAAAAATTTTTTTTATTATTAAATGAAAGGTTATATTTTTACGAATTCAACCATATATGATAAAGTTGTGTTACGATAAACCATTTTTGAGAAATAATTACAAATGCCTCTGTACACACACACTATAAAAAATTTTTTGTCATTAGTTAAAAGTATTTTTTAAGACATTTAATTTCCATTTTAGAAAATTTTTTATTTTTTATAGTTTCCGAGATATTCGGTCCGAAAGAGAAAAATCAATGTTTTTCGAAGGAGTTTTTTATGCGTATGGGCACATATAAAAAAATACGTGTCTCTTATTTTTGTCTACACAACAACATATTAAAAAGTTATCAAGATCGGAGGGGGACACCTCCGTACCTTTCCTTGTTAGATTTGTATTTCTAGTGACTTACAGAAGGCCACGATGAGTGCAAGTTTTGCTGGTCGGCTTCTTGAGTATTTCATAGATATTATTACATGTCGGCCCTCTGGCCGATCTGATAGCTAAACGTAATTTAGAAGACTGAGTCCTGGTTAAGGGACACGCAAAAACGAGATGATTAAAGTCCTGAGTGTGTTCTCCGCATGGGCACGAGGCGTCCTCAATCAAATTTTTTCTATCTAAACTGTGATTTAAATTTTAATGGTTAGCTCGCAATCGGAAGACCGTAACGACGCTCTCTCTATTCAAACCTAGCTGAAAGTACCAAGGTTTCGCCGATTTAACATATATATTGTTGTAGAAGTGAGTTCCTTTGAACTGACCCCGTCTAAGCAAATAGTTATCGAAGTCTGTAGACAACCTGTTTCTAGGAATGGAGAACAAATCCGAAAAGGGCATGCCCCCATTTACAGGTTTGCCCTCGATTAGTCGTAAAGCTACTTCGGCAGGCGTAAGTTGCTGTTTTGCCAATAGCCTTACTTTTATAATACGTAACCACAGTAAAGCGGTTGCGTAATATCGCAGTCCCTCAGGAGTTATCATCCTGTCTATGTTTGGCGTGTCACGCTTTATCTGGTTGTACACTTGGTCAGCCAGTGGCATGAGGGATGCATTGTTTACCTGGAACAATACCCTAGATTCCGCCTCTCTATAATTGAGAGGGTTTGGTGCGAAAATCGCTTCTTTCCAAACGGTCTCGTCTTTTTGAGGCGTAGGCGTAAGGTTCAGGTGTGTTGACGTCGGAGCAGGCAGACGTCGCTGGTTCGATGCCGGCTTTGCCACTGCTTTAGCCACACCCTTAGGTGCGGGTTTACCTCCACCCTTTTTGGCTAGTTTTGCAGCGTCGAAGTTTTCTGGCTTACCCTTGTAATTAGGCGCCATTCGACGTATGGCGTCAGCATCAAGCTGTTGCTGCTGTTTTTCCATTGTCAATATTTTGTCTTTTTCGTGGTCGATTTGCTTTTGTATACGAGATACTTTTGCTTTAATCGTTGTTTTGGGAACTTCCCTTCACCATAAAAAATGGCTCTTTTGGCCAGCGTATCTGTTATCTCGTTTCCTATGATTCCCCTGTGCGAGGGAACCCAAATAAATTGAACGTGTACTTCTAACGATAGAGCATACTCCAGTTTTGACTTAATTAGCGCAATTAGGTAGTTAGACTTTCCCCCACGGGGATTTCTCAAGGCGTCCAGAACACTTTTCGAATCCGAAACAATAGTGACCCTGGGGCATTGCAAGTTCAAGGAGGTTAGGATCGCGTTGTAGATAGCCCAAGCCTCGGCGGTGAAGATTGAAGCGTATGAAGAGAGCTTGTACATAAGTTCGATCCTCGGCTGGGGAGAGTAGCAGGCCGCGCCTACGTAGCTCCCGTCATCCAATTTAGAGCCGTCCGTGTAGAACACCACAGAATTCGTCATGTAGGGGCTAAAAGATTGCTCGAACATACTCTGCACCGTAGCTCTGGGAACCCTTTCCATGAGTTCCAGCCAATCCGGCATCGGGGCGTAGTAAAGGGGGGACTACAGTCCCGAGTAATATGAGTGTTGAAACATAGGCGGACAAACTGACCACCTTGCTGGTGGTCGCATGCTGACTGGCCCGATATTAATTTTATTATTAATAAATATATTAGTCGTTACCTGGCTTGTTGACCATCTCTTACGAGATCCCAGAATTTATTTGATTTTCCGAGGGGTTTGTTCCTTTTTTGTCGTTATACCATTTCAAATCTTTCAACATTTTGAAGAATATGTTGGTCTCCACCCGTGGCGATCGACCCATGCCGATCGAGATTTGTAGTTTTAAATGAAATGAAATCGTTAATTGTTACCTGGTGTGTTTATTATTGTTCCCGATTTTTTTTAGAAATTATTCCGGCTTTTCAAGTTTCCCTTTTTTTTGTTTTATTTTAAGACATTGATTAGTTTACTATTTTAACTTACTTTAGTATATATAGCTCAGTCACACGTGGCACTGCAGTTGCTACGTGTGACTGGGGACTAGGAAACACATTCAGCCCTTTAAAATATATTGTACAAATGGTCGGTTTACACTCGCGGCGATGGAGTTAACAACTCGTTAACGGGATTCGCTGTTTTTTAAGGCATTTTTCTTAATATGCTTCACTTAATATGCTTCATACAATAAATAAAAAAAATTACCGATTTTTCTGTTTGTTGGAGTACAGAGGCCTTAATGCTTTGTATCATTTATTCATTTCGAGCTTCAATTGGTAACCTAATAAATTAGTTGTGTCGATTAAAGAGACAACCATTTTATTACAAAAGTGCTGGCGAAGGTAAATGTTACTTATTCGTTACCTATTCTCTCTGCGGTGTAACTCCGAACGGGATCGATCTCCCCGTGATTTAATTGTACCGTTTGGTGTAGACCATTGTTCGTTTTTGACAATATTAAATAATTCTTCGGTGGTAATTTTGGCCTAAGGAGGCATTATTTTCCAAATATATGTAAGAATAAGCTGAAAGAAAACGTTAATTAAACATACATTACCATTCAATAGTCATCAAAGTCATCAAAAGAAATTTAACTTTATATTTTTAGGTACTTTATAACTTTGTTCCGTTATATTTGGACAAATTACCGCATCTCTTGTTTCCTGTAGTGCATCAAGGCCTTTATATTTTATCAATTTTGATAATACGCCATGTCTATTTTGTCTTATAGTTTCGTATAGATTCTTGATCTTTATTTTCTTATTAAAAAATTTTTTACAAATATCCTTCCACACAGGATCAATCTTTGGTTTGAGAGCGAAAGCTGGTGTTGAGTTTTCCTAAATGAGAACATCGTAGATATAAGATAAAATTTTAACGCAGAAAATGCACACAGCTTGCAGACTTGCTCTCCATTATGTGATTCGTGTAACCATAATTAGGAGCATACACGCCACAGAGTTTACACTGTGCAGGTTTGTGCGTTTCCACAGTCCCAGGTTCCAATTAATTGAAAAAAAAACCGAGGTTTTATTGTGCTTAAATGTGGTTTCATTGACCGCTTACTTTAGGTCGACGGTTGAAGACACAAAGAGCGTATGATACGCCATTTTATCGACGCAATGTGTAATTAACGCGTGTGGTTTATTAGTGGACAGGATAAATGTAGGATACGTGACTTTGAGAACACTATAAGACGTGACTTTGAGAACACGCCGATTCTAGTCCCGCCTAGGTCGACTTTCCGGCCGCAAGCAGTCTTCCGTTGTCTTCCGCCAACTAATGACATGTAAAAGGAATAAAGAGTCGGTCGTGATTAATACGTGTGTATTTTCCTCGTATCCCGCCATCCCGATATCCTCGATAGAAATATTACAGATACAACAGTGGTGTCAGAAGTGGGATTAGCGAGATCGAAGCAAGTTAAGTGAATTAACGGAATCGAAGTTTAATCGCAGCAAGAGAAGATGGCTCAGCCGCCGACAAGTATCTCGCCAGAACTGCTGCAGGCGATATCCGCCATGATGGCTAACGCAATCCAAGCATTGGTCGCGAATATGGGCACCGAATCGTCCGGTAACGGATCCTCGACGACGATCCAACAACGACCACCGCCTTTCGCGATATCGGAATACCGTTCGTCTGAAAACACGACAGTAGCCGACTACTTTAAGAGATTCGAATGGGCGCTCGAACTCAGTAAAATCCCGGGAAATCAGCACGCCAATTACGCGCGCGTCCACATGGGTTCAGAACTGAATAACGCGCTGAAATTTTTAGTCAATCCGCGAGTGCCGGAAGACCTCTTGTACGAGGAAGTGAAAACGACGCTGATCTCACATTTTGATAGAGCCAGGAACAAATACGCGGAGAGCATCAAATTCCGTCACATCGCTCAGCAAAGCGGGGAAACGATCGCCAGTTTCGTCTTACGCCTACGGCAAGGGGCAGCACATTGTGAGTACGGGGAGTTTCTTGACAGGATGCTAACGGAACAGCTATACTTCATGGTCTGGAATCCCGCGAGATGTGTGACGAGATCATCGCGAAGAAACCGGCGACATTTGCGGAGGTTTACGAGATCGCGAGTGCGCTCGAAGCGACACGGAAGACGACGAATGAAGTGAAGGAATCCGGCTCGTCGACTCAAGAAGCTACGCACAAGTTAGGGTATGGTCCGCCCAAGTTAAAACGAGACAAGAAGCTACCGCGTCAGCGTTCGTTATCGCGTGGACGTAAGCAACAATCGAATTACCACGATTCATCGAATCGACAGGACTCGAAAGAACAAAGTGACGGTAGTGTATGTAACGGCTGTGGTGGTAAGCACGCGCGAAGCCAGTGCCGTTTTCGTGACGCCGTGTGTCACTCGTGCAGTGGAAAAGGACATCTCGCGAAAGTTTGTAGATCGAAGGAACCGCGTACCGAGACGCGAACAGTAGCGGCGTTGCAGCCAGCCGAAAATATAGACACAATTAGAGTTATCGACAGAGTGAACGCAATGAACGCGCATAACAAACACATGATTGACGTTATCATAGACGGTAAAGTGCTACAAATGGAAGTAGACTCGGGTGCACCGTGCGGCATCGTGAGTGTAAACACGCTGCGTAAAATCAAACCGCGATTCTCATTAGAAAAGACGAATAGACAGTTTGTGAGTTATACCGGTCACCAAATCCGGTGTATCGGTCCCATTCCCGTAAAGGTTACTATTGGACATACTACTCGTGAACTTAATCTTTTTGTGGTAAAAGGTCCTTTTGACACGCTATTCGGTAGAGAATGGATCTCGCATTTCGTACACGAAATAGACTTTAAAAAACTTTTTTCCGCGCCGGAAACAGTGCATGCGATTAGTACCGCCGCGCCGAGTTTAATGCAAAGTCAGAAAGCGCAATTAGATCAACTCTTGGCGAAATATAAAGATATTTTCAGTTTAACAGCAGGAACTCTTACTGGTCCACCCATATCGTTACACCTGAAGCCAGGTACAACACCAGTATTCGCAAAAGCTAGAGAGATACCAATCGCACTCCGGAACGCGTACGCTAAAGAAATAGATGCAAAAATAGCGTCAGGATTTTATAAAAGAGTAGAATCGTCGGAATGGGCTTCTACGACGCACGTGGTCGTCAAGAAGAATGGTCAACTGCGCATCACAGGGAACTACAAGCCAACTGTTAACCGTCGCTTAATTATAGACGAGCACCCTATCCCAAGAACTGAGCATATATTCAGTCAACTGAAAGGGGCGAAATTCTTCTGTCATTTCGACATTACGGATGCGTATTCTCACCTCGTCCTTGATGAAGAATCTAGTCATGTATTAACGCTTAATACGCCAACGCATGGACTAATCCGCCCAGCCCGAGCAGTGTATGGAGCCGCCAGCATCCCTGCTATATGGCAACGCAAGATAGAAGCTATCTTACAAGGTCTCGAAAACGTTAAGAATTTTTTTGACGATCTGGTTCTTTATGCAGAAGATTTCGAAAGCCTACTAAGAATCCTGGATGAAGTTCTACAAAGACTCAAAGAGCATGGTCTGCATCTCAATCGAGATAAATGTGTATTCGCGACATCAGAGATCGAATTTTTGGGACACAAAGTAGACTCTCAAGGAATACACAAATCGGATAAGCACATTCAAGCTATCAGAAACGCACCAAAGCCAAGCACACCAGAAGAATTGCAATTGTTCCTCGGGAAGGCAACCTATTACAGTTCTTTTATCCAAGACCTATCAACAAGAGATCGTCCTCTTAGAGAGATGTTACTCGTCAAGCCATTCAAATGGACTCCAGCTGCTGAGAAAGCATTCGACAACATCAAGAACATCTTAGTTTCTCCACAAGTTTTGATGCCATATGATCCAACGCGACCACTATTACTCACAACGGATGCCAGCAAGACAGGATTAGGCGCTGTTTTGTCTCATAGACTTGACAACGGTCAGGAACGACCAATCGCTTATGCAAGCAGAACGATGAGTGCTACAGAGCAACGTTACCCGCAGATAGATAAAGAAGCATTGGCAATTGTCTGGGCTGTTCAAAAATTCTTCTATTACCTGTATGCCCGACACTTCACGATTATAACGAATCATAAACCGTTGACGCAAATCCTGCATCCAGAAAAATCGTTGCCAACCCTTTGCATTAGTCGCATGGCAAATTATGCTGACTACTTATCACATTTTGATTTTGATGTCATATTTAAACCAACGAAGGCAAATACCAACGCTGATTATTGCTCGAGAATACCGGTGTCACCAACGAAGTTCACTACGCATCAAGTTACACTAGAAGAGAGGGAAGAGATAGAGTACGATGGATTCGACCATTTTGTGCTACATCAGATAAAGCAACTGCCGGTGGACGCTGAGAGCATCGCACGTGAAACGCGTAAAGACCCTCACTTGGGAAAGATTCTGCAGCAATTGGAAGCAGGTCAAGATTTAGCTCGTTCCGGTTACAAAGCACCTGAGGCTAATTATAGACTAGGAAGCAACTGCTTAGTTTTAGAGCATCGAGTTGTCATTCCACCAGTGTTCAGAGAGGCGATATTGAAGGAACTGCATACTGCTTACTTAGGGATAGTTAAAATGAAGGGCTTGGCAAGATCCTTTGTTTTTTGGCCCGGCATCGACTCCGACATCGAGGGAGAAGCCAAAACGTGTTTTGAGTGTGCAAGAAACGCTCATGAACCGCCGAAGTACCGTAGTCATCATTGGGAGTACCCCAAGAGCCCTTGGGAAGGAATTCATATTGACTATGCTGGACCAGTAGCGGGAAAAATGCTACTCATTATCGTCGACGCCTATAGCAAGTGGCTCGAAGTAAAAGTAACCAATTCTACGACTACCTCAGCAACAATTGCTATCATGGAAGAATTGTTTGCTGCTTACGGAGCTCTAGTCACCATCGTATCAGACAATGGCCCGCAATTTACAGCCATGGAGTTCAAATCATTTCTTCAAAGGAGCGGTGTTAAATTTCACAAGTTTATAGCACCGTATCACCCGGCTACGAATGGACAAGCCGAGCGTTGTGTCCAGACAGTAAAGGACGCATTGAAGACTATGGCGACAACACCAGGATCGCTACAACACAATCTTAACAAATTCTTGTGCCAGTATAGGAAAGCACCTCATGCTACAACAGGCCAATCCCCAGCACAACTGTTTCTAGGACGCACAATACGGACCAGATTGGATCTAGTAAGGCCAGATGGAGTAGACGTGAAGGTCACGCAGAAGCGACAAGCTGTAGCTGATTCAACGTTTCGTGAATTTCATCCCACACAAAAAGTATATTTTCTATCAGGCAATCCTCGCATGGATAAGTGGATACCAGGTACAATTGTCACACGCCTGGGAGACCTCCACTATGAGATCGACTATCAAGGTAAACGATTCAAGCGACATGTAGACCAGATGAGACCACGCTGGATTAAAGAAGATCACCAGCGATGGGTCAATTCACAAGATCAAGGGGTTGATCGCACCAACCCTCGCAAAATTCGTTTTTATGGAGATTCTGAAGCTCAACCAATTATTTCTCCAACACCAACTCGAGATTACTTGTTAAGCGGCAGTTCAGATTCAACTTATGTAACAATCTCGTCCGGATCAGACACTCCTCCAGCCAGTCCTCCACGGGAACGGAAAAGAGCGTTGCCACCGCCAGCGCTTTGAAGGTCAACTCGCGTAACACGCGTACCTCAAAGATTTGTACCAGGAAGGAATCGCCGTCGTGAAAGGAGGGAGGAAATGTAGGATACGTGACTTTGAGAACACTATAAGACGTGACTTTGAGAACACGCCGATTCTAGTCCCGCCTAGTAACACGAGGCGCTGTAATCTTTCTTTCCGGTCGACTTTCCGGCCGCAAGCAGTCTTCCGTTGTCTTCCGCCAACTAATGACATGTAAAAGGAATAAAGAGTCGGTCGTGATTAATACGTGTGTATTTTCCTCGTATCCCGCCATCCCGATATCCTCGATAGAAATATTGCAGATCCAACAATAAACTTTATGATTATCATGAGTGACTATATGTAGTGACTATAAATATTCCATTTTTATCGTGATATTTTGACAATCATCAGAGTTATCGAATTTTCTTTCAAGGAATTTAAAAGTATATCAATTTGAAATTTTTATATGGAATATATTTTTGTTTTTTATTAAGTGCAGTTATTACAAATTGTGTAGCTTTGGGGGCAAAAATTGGGTCAAAAAAGAAATTTTGTGTTAAACCTTTTTCTTTATCAAGTTACGAATTTCATCGATTTTAACTGGCAATAATTAATCATCCTTCCAATACGAAATTGAACGCATGGGTATATTCTTAAAAGTTTATTCCATTGTTATGGCATGATTAAAAACAATTGAAAACATATAATATGTAAACACAACTTATTTTTATTTATTATCGTCAGTCTATAGCGCTTGTCAGCGCATAAATATGTTTGACAGGTGCCTCTATTTATTTCTATATCTTTGTGCATATCGACTTAGGCTGTAGTTTATATTTCAGTTTTTTGGTTATTTTATTCCAAACGTACTTATTAAAACTTAATAAGTAGGTAAATAAAAGACTTACCTCTTTTTCTTTTTGGAAGCCTACAGAGGCCTCTTTGCAGCCTCTGTAGGCTATTTATTTAATATTGTAAGGAGACGGCTTCGCTGGCGGCTCTTTCCTCTTGAGCTTACGGCATTCCTCCTTGGTATGACCTTTGTATTTGCAGTAAGAGCAAAAGGTATCTTTGACATCCTTCAGCTGCTGGTCCTTTACCGGAGACTCACGACCCTGAGCCTTATCTGATTTCGACTTCTCAAACTTGTCGGGTTTGGAGAATTTAGGTTTAAACGTCGGTGATTTCTTCTGACTAGGCGGACGACATGTGAGTGCAATATGGTCCATCTGTTCTAAATAATCTTCCAGAGAATTAACTTTGAGAGAAGCTGCTATCCCTCGGACGGATATGTCTAATATTCCGCTGGTGATGCAGTGTCGTATGTTCTCTTCACTTAAATTGAGTGGTTGCAAAATTGTAATTTTATCCATGGCATATTCTTGAAAACTTTCTTTGAAATGTAGCCACTTGCGAGCATGAGCTTTCTCCATGACATCTGTGAATATTTCTCGCCTTTTGAAATGACGTATGATGGCTTGTTTGAAGTCTGTCCAAGACCTGCTGACGGTCCGTGGGCTAAGATTAAACCATTTCTGCGCTCCTTTGCTTAGCTTGGCGGTGGCGGCAGAGAGTGCGGCCACTTGTGGTAACCCGTGATCTTCCGCTATGCCTTCTATGCGGTCGATCCAAGTCTCGACATTCTCGTCGTCAGTCCCTCCAAAAGTGGGGATCTGTGACATGAGAAATATTGAAGCGTTCGTCGTTATGGACGAAAATTCTGATAACTGTGATATGCCACTCTGAGGCGTTTCATTTATTGTACTTCGACGGCGTTCACCTTCTATGTGAGACATCAATCGATCCATCATTTCCTGGTGGACTCTATCTTGTTCTTGCTGCATTTTATTCTGACTTAGGATAAGATTGCACAGCTGAGTGACAACTTCTGAAGGTCCTAACACAATAGGTGGTGTGTCTCTTCCAGTGTCTGGTATTCTCTGGGGTGGTACTGCGTCTTGTCTTTCCAGCACCGGTGGTGGCGGAGATATTGATGGTCTCGCTGGTGCCGATGACTCTGTCTCTACTTGCGGTCTCAGTGAAACCGTTTCTAATGCTGACGGTGCCGGGGAAGCGGCAACTGGTTGCGCTGTAGCACCCTCATGACGCTCGTTACATCCGATGACGTCCATAAGTAAATCGATACACCTCTGTCGGTCGCTTGGGATGTTACGGATACCGCACTTCCGCAATTCCTCTTGCAGGACTTCTAGGGTGTCCGATTCCATTCGACCACGTGAAATCATTTCGAACTCGCGGTTTTACAAACGGACAGTTACAAAGTTCAAACGCGGGAAGCGTTGTTATGCGCGCGCACCGTTATACGGCGACGGAAAGTTACACAAGGCGACGCGACTGCGTGCACCAAGATGGCGTCGGAAAATTCCGGGCCACGCGACGAGCCTGTGCGAACGTGCTCGCCAATATGGCGGCGTTTTGCGGGCGAACCGAAATGTTCAAAGACAATGCCGTCGTTGCACTTCGACGGAAAAATGACGAATTTTAGACCGGAACCGTTACCGGGGACCGGGGGAAACTGATTGATCGCGCACAAAAAGACAGGAAAATGCCGTTGCACGACCGTTTGTTGTAACAAATTTTGAACTGTTACACGCACAAAGAGACGCGAACGCCGTTGCGTGAATGACCGTTGTAATTCGGACGGTTGCACGCACAAAAAGACGCGAACGCCGTTGCGTGAGTGACCGAATATTCCGCACGATACCGCACACAAAGAGACGGGAAACGCCGTTGCACGTGTCGGCGGAAAATCACTGGAAAACCGGAAACGACTCGAAACCGAAAGCACACACTTTCGTTAGACTCGACGCGAACGCGAACGAGGAAAAAGGATGGGTATTGTCGTGGAAGACACGAGGCGAGATCCCCGCGGAAACACGAGGCGAATCCCACTTCTGAGCTGTAAGGAGACGGCCGGCCAGGCCACATGTTATTCAGGAAACCAACGGGCGAGAGCAAGGCCTGCTTGGTGTCAGGGAAGAGAACAGGAAGGCGAAGAAAAAGGGATTCCTCGTTGTGTTAACACTCTTTATTCGCACTCGGTTACAAATGCACTTCGAGTCTTTTGTCTACGACCGTCCCCGCGACAACATCTCTCCGCGCATTTGTAACCAAGTGCGAATAAAGAGTGTTAACACAACGAGGAATCCCTTTTTCTTCGCCTTCCTGTTCTCTTCTCTGACACCAAGCAGGCCTTGCTCTCGCCCGTTGGTTTCCTGAATAACCTATGGCCTGGCCGGACGTCTCCTTACAATATATTGTTTCTATTCCTTTAAACGATAACTTGTATTGAATCCGCCAGAAGGGGTGGGTTTTCACCTATAAATTCTAAATCATACACGGAGAGAATTTTTCGTTATATTTTACCGCAAAATTTACTACAAATTTTACTATGTTTGGTAATAAGCTTGGGACAACTTGGCAACCGGTCAAATATTATTGGTAACGAAAGGAATTTTTTAAACATGCAAAAAAGACATGTTATAAACAACATAATAAAAATTACCTAGCAGATTGTGAAGTGTTTTAAGGCAAGAATTTTACGATGCGCTTTGTAAAATTTACATATTTTTAGTGAAATATTTTAAAATTATTTTGAATTAATAAATTGCATATACTTTATAAAATTTCTACAACAAAATTATATAATATAATAATAAATTAATATTAATTAATTTTTCTATAATAATATTTAGATAAATATTAAAAAATTACTTTTTTATTTCTTTATATGTAATCCATTATAAAAGGAATTACAGGATATTAAAAAGATTTAGTTTATGAAATAGATTTTTTTATTTGAATTTATTAATACCAGTTTTTTTATAATATATTCCTTTCCATTTGTTATACGTACAGAATATGTTATAACAATGTCGTATAATTCTTCAAAAGAAAACATTTTCCATGAACAACTTTCGGTAATAATTTCATATAATTGCAAACGCTCGTCAAGATAAACATTAAATAAATATTTTGCAAGTATTATAAATGAATTATTGCTGAATATAATTAATTCTACCTTATAAAATAAAAGTCCATTTTCTGACGGTATCATAATTAAACAATTTGTATATATATTTTTTTCTTCAAAGTTAATATCATTAACAACAGAAATATTATTGCATGTTTGTAAATCAAGAGGAAGTAAATGTCGATAAAACTGTATGTCTGGTAAAGTATTCATTGATATTATTTTGATGGACTTTGGATTGAAAGTTCAAAGTAAAAAATTCTCTTTTGTTAAAAATCTGTAATTTAATCTTAACTGATGTTTAATAGCAATTGTGCGACAGACATTAATACGATTGATAGAAGCTCGCGAAGTTATTTTTCTTTTACGGTGTTTGCTTTCAAATCGTAATGATGAAATGTTCCAAAATCGACCTGTTATTAAAAATATTCTTGGGTAATGGATTAATATATGGTGTTTAGGCTTTAAACTTCCAGGAAATAGAGTAGACAATAATTTTAAATATTCACCTATTTTTTCTCGGAGAATGTGTTCTGAATATATATAAAGTTTTGAACTAGTTAATATTTCAACTAATTCACGCAATTGTAATAATAAACTCCAAAGTTCATCATTAATGGGAATTAAATGCTCAATAATCAAATTTATATGTTTTACAAGGCATAACATTTCTGATGCTGACATACATAAATGTTTATTTTTAATATGGTTTGTTAAGATTTCTGGTGGTACATTTTTATTTGGACCATAATTAAATCCTTTTACCCGCATATTTAATTCTGCTAAGGTAAAATATTTATGAACTTTTATACATTTGTATAATATTAAACCCATATCATACTGATATATATACCTTCGAGAACATCGTGCATGACATCAACAGATAGATTCTTTGTAACGTGAAAATTGCTTATTTCGTGAAATATACATGACTCAGATATTCCTGTTTCTTTTTCATTATTTTTTAACAAATCAGTATAATAATTTGCTTCAGTTCTTAATAAGGCGTTATCTTCATAAAAAACACTGCATATCTTTCTTATCTAAAGTTTTCAGTAAAGCTTTCAGTAAAGTTTTCAGTAAAGCTTTCATTAAAGCTTTCAGTAAAGCCAAGGATGGAATTTAAACCCAGGTTATCACCTAAATTTAATGACAATTTAAAATAAATGCATTTTTTCTCGCCATTGTGATTTATTATTATTCCATTATTTTCTAAATATTGCAATTCATCAATAACTTTTGAAAAAATTTTACTATTGGTAAAAACTTTTCTATCTAAAGTATTAAATAAAATAAAAAGAAAGATATTATTTATTTTTGATATTAGTCTTGGTGGTAAACATGGTATGGATAAATACACAGCACCGCATTTAGAAATACCTTTATGACTTCCAAGTGGGTTATTAGTTTCATAGTCATCAAAAAAGAAAAATAATGGAAAAACCGTTTTACCTTCAAATGTAACATTGATATCTTCCCAAAGTTTTCCTTGAATAAAATTTGAAAAAATGCAATTATTTTCTTGAAGAGAATTGATATAATTTAAAGTTTCAACAAAAATACCGGGTATTTCAAAAAATTTTTGAAAAACAAATCGAATAGGTATAAATTGAGCTGCACTCTAAGAAATAATATGTTTGATTATAAGTTGTTTTTCCTTGTAGACTACTTTTCATCATTTATAAGTAACTGACTATCAAACACCTGTAAGACAGCAATACGTGTTTGAGAATAAGACGTCTTTCATTTTTTTCAGTTACATAAAAGTGTTTTATGTTTGAAAATCAAACACTTTTAGGCATACAAAAAAAAACACTTTTTTAAATATATATCACTTGGCTTTGCTATCTGTTGTTACTTTCATGATAATGTGCGCAATTATTATACAACCTGAAAGTTTGTGAAAGCCAATAGTATACTGAAAGAGAGAGAGAGAGAGAGAGAGAGATTGATTGATTGATTGATTGATTAGGTTTATTATGCCCAAGCAAAAGCTAAAGGGCAAAGGTACAATAAAAGCAGATAAAAACAAAGAAATACACTTATGGTAAATAAGTAGTGAAATATACAGCTAAGAATATAAAGCTAAGAATTTCGTTGAAAATACATTTGTAGTAAATAAGTAGCGAAATATACAGCTAAGAATGTAAAGCTAAGAATATCGTTGAAAATAGAAAGAAGAATATAAAGCTAAGAATTTCGTTGAAAATACATTTGTAGTAAATAAGTAGCGAAATATACAGCTAAGAATGTAAAGCTGAGAATATCGTTGAAAATACACTTGTAGTAAATAAGTAGCGAAATATACAGCTAAGAATGTAAAGCTAAGAATTTCGTTGAAAAGTGAAATTATCTGAAATACTGCTGAAGAATTATGAGTCAACGAAATCCAGTTATTATGCTCACTCAAATAAAGGACAAGTATAACCACGTAACTAGACTAATATAGACTTGAGCATAACACGATTGTAATGTTGAACATAAAGTGAAAAAGCTTATAAATAATTAAATATTTCATCGTGGTGAAAAAGAGTGACCCGCATGTGCGTATGTGGAACTTTCATTAAACCTAAGGCGATCATCGCGTTTATAGTGGTGAATAAGAGCGGCATGCATGTGCCATCACAAATGTCTGAGACTACAAGATTGTGGGAAATATATAAGTTAAGCCGGGTCACAGAAACCGAAGGAAACACAGCCAGCATCAGCCTAGGGTCATTGAAGCCCCGCTAAATCAGCCTCAGAAGTAATCAATATGGGAGACTGACCATGTGCCTTGCGGACAAAAATCATACCGTTCGTGCACCATACGTGCTTAAAAGATAACTGCCTGGCTATAACTCGAGTCCGGCGCAACAATTTGTAAATATCCGTAGGAAGCAGTTCGTTTATATAAATTTGGCCAGGGAGATCTTTAGAGAAAACATCTAGGACAGTCAGTTGACGTTTACGGCGCAAAGCAAAATATAGTCTGAGAATATAGTCGCGAATCTGTTGCGATTTAAATACAACAATTATAGATCTCTGACCGACAGCAGTGACAGCATGATCGGAGGCAGACATAGTGCTAGGCGCCACACCACGCATCGCAGGACACGTCACTACCCCCCCACGTCACGAGTCTCGAGAACATCGGAAGTAAGCTGCGGTGCACCCAGCGTGTGAAGAACACTAGAGACAAGCTGTTCCGATGTGTCGGTCAGAAAACCTGGTATCCCGGAAATAATGATGTCCGATGTTCGCAAAACTCGAGACGCGGAAGGCTGCGGAACAAAATGAGGATCACTTAGATCACTTTTTAATTCACTTTTTAATTCGCTTTTTAATACGGTCTTTAAACGGCGCACTTCATTCGTAAGAGCAGCACACTGCTGCTCTAACTCAGCAATACGCTGACAGTTGCGGTCGACACTTTTCGCTATGCTGTTTAGCTGGTTAAGCTTATCGTTAAGTCCACTGTTCGTGCGCCGCTGGTCCTCGACAAAAGCGGAGAAACATGCGTCCGACGCCTTCCTTTGCTCAACAAATGCGGAGAATCGCGCTTCGGACGACTTCAACTGCTCAACCAGTTGACGTATGAGCGCATTTGTTGTGTCATCACTCCTTAATTGCGGCATGATTGATGAGGGTGACTACAGCGAGGAGTCGAACCAAAATGCAGAGAGGCAGTTCAAAGGGTAACAGTTGGTGGTGTGTATCGAAGCCCACAGATGTCACCACAAGAGAAAACCAGAAGGCGATTCATGCGCTATCCCAAGATCAGGCAAAAGTGAGGTTAGAATGAGAAGTGAACTTGTACTCCAAGATATCAGCACGGCAGTTGCAAGAAAAGAAAGATAAAATATCTATCTTAAAAAGCAACGAAAAACTTGCTTAAATCTGTAACAAAAACGGCCCGAAGGCAGTTACGGCAGAGATGGAGTTCGCCGAAAGCCAGAGCAAGGAAACGCAGCAACATGCGGTACTCACCGAGAGAGAGAGAGAGAGAGAGAGAGAGAGAGAGAGAGAGAGAGAGAGAGAGAGAGAGAAGAGATTGATTGATTGATTGATTGATTTTGTTTATTATGCCCAAACATAAGCTAAAGGGCAAAGATTCACAATAGCAAGACATAAAATACTAGAAAAGCTCTCAGAAGAGAAGCAGATTGACAAATAAATTGTGACATGATGCACTACTTAAAAACTAATCTTAAAACTAAAAGAAAAGTTAATATTAAGAAAAAAGCAGGAACGGAAAAGAAAACTTAATGTAAAGTAAAGAACAAACTAATATTACGCAACGCAACTTAAACTAAGATAATTATATGTATAACGCAAGGAACTAGACACACGACTAGACTATGGTAACATTGCAATGCACACAAGAATGCCAAGAGCATCAGCCAGTTTCAGATGCAAGCAAAAATGAGTGAAGAAGGTTTTTAAAAGATGCGATAGAAGATGTTGATGTTATACAAGTAGGAAGAGTATGCCAAAAACGCATTGAGGAAAGATGAAAGGAGTGCATATACGTGGCAGTTCTACAAGTCGGAATATGAAAAGTTTGTGATGAGGCACCAAGACGGCTAGAACTCCTAAGCGATGGGTCAGGAAAAGTGAAAAGTTCACTAAGGTAAGAAGGAGATTGTAAGAAAAGGATACGATACATCTGACATCCAAGAAAATAAAGCCTTCTGTTTTCAACAGTGAGCCAGCCCAAGCGACGTCTGTACGGAGTAACATGCTCATCTCGTCGCAAGTTGTAAATGAACCTAATACAACAATTCACGAGTCTCTGTAGTTGGTGTTGAGTTCATCGCTTAGGCCATGATAAACGAGACAGCAATAATCCAAATGAGGTAGAATTAATGTCATCACAAGTTTAATTCTGAGCTCAGTGGAGAGAGAGTATTTATTGAACTTAAGCTTGTATAATGCCCAGTGGACCCTCTGCGAAACAAGCGAAATGTGTTTTCTCCAAGAAAGAGTAGACGTGAACATAACGCCCAAATTCCTCACTTCACTTACAAAAGGAAGAGGTACTTGGTTTACAGTAATAGGCGGTAGAAGACAAAAATCAATAAGCCTAACATATGCTTGACTACCATAAATAATCGCCTTTGATTTGGCAGGATTCAGTGTAAGGCCATTAGACTCAGCGTAATCAAAAATAGCATTCGCATCTCTAGAGATTAAGTCTAATCCACAAAGAATGTCAGCTGGTGAGCATGATAGATAAATTTGAATGTCGTCGGCAAACATCATGTGTGATGTATGCGACAAGACGCTACCAATGTCATTAATAAAGAGAGAGAATAATAGTGGGCCGAGCACTGAACCCTGAGGTACTCCAGACGACGTAGATAGCCAATCAGAAAGCCCACCAGTATCATCGACTACTGCCTGAGAACGACCAGTCAATATGAGAAAAACCATGTAAGAACAGCATCAGAAAAAACCGATCATCTTAAGCTTGGTGAGCAGACGAAGATGTGGAACAGTATCAAATGCTTTGCTAAAATCAAAGAGAATCATGATTGTGACAAGTCTATTGTCAATTCCCTCTTTGATATCATCACAAATACGTAGTAGTGCTGACTGAGTATTGTGACACGGTCGATACGCAGACTGTCTTGGATTTAGTAGATCATGCTCAATTAAGTAGTCTGTGATCTGTGAGGCAACACTCCTTTCAAGAATCTTAGAAAGCTCAGGCAGATTGGCTATCGGTCTCGTGTCAGACGGGGATATGGAATGCGAATCTTCGAGAGAGGGCGGATAAACGCTCGCTTCCACTGAGACGGAAATGAAAAAGTTTCTAATGAGCGGTTGAATAAAGCAGTAAGGATACGTTGAAATGATGGGCCAAGCAATACGCAAAATATAGAGCGGAATTCCGTCAGACCCTGACGCATAAGAATGAAGTGGTCCCACAGAGATGAGCTTAAAAAATCATGCATGGTGTTATGGCAGAGAAAACAAATTCTGGACGCTGAGGATGGACGAGTAACCGGAGCGATGGCGGAAATAAAGTCCGTATACAAGCAAGGCAACTGAGCGTTAGAAACAGAAACATAAAATGAATTAATTGATCAGGTGTAAAAAAAACGTAAAGGAGAAACTAAGGATGATTTTACAAGACACCAAACGAGCTAGTTCTCTCCATAGTTTACCCGGATCGGTTATGTTATTAAGAGAATTAAATTGAAAACTCACTTTGGCACGTTTTATATCAAAATTAAGCCGGTTACGAAAAAGTCTGTAAGTGGCATAACCGAGCAAACTATTGGAACGCTTTGCTTGCTTATACAACTGATTACGAGTACGAAGCCGGGTTTTAAGTTCAACTGTGAGCCACCGCGCAGGGGGCTTCACAATAGCAAATACACGCTCAGGAGCAAACACATCAAGCGTCCTAAGCAAAGTGTCAGACAGCACCGTACAGAGCCCTCAACACTAGAAGCATTCGCCCGGTCAACAAGTCCAACACAAGCCACCATCAGCCACCACTTGAATGCACTCCAGAAAATCAGTACTATCGATAATGGACTGAAGATGATCTCGAAACTCATCACCATCGATAGCTCTGTAACTACGCCTCAGAATACTACGCTCAATCGGTAAGATCATACCAAGTGAAAGCGACAACTCGATAAGATCATGACCGGCTATAAACGGGCTCTCGGATTTAGTAAACGTCAAGACCTTCTCACCGTCATCGACCGCAAAAACATCGAGCCACGAGTCAGAAGTGGCAGTGTGATACGTAGCATCTGAATGTACAATATTCATTGATATGCTTGACATAAGTTCGCGCAAATAATTCGCTTCAAAATTCGTTGAAAGTAGATTACAGTTAAGGTCACCGCCAATGATTATATTTTTATACAAGTGCGACACACTCGTAAGTGTTTCAACGAATTCTTGTAAGAGGAGACCTTTAGGTCTTCTGTATACAGACGCAAATAAAACTGTCTCATTATTTGGTACACGGATTTCAATAATAATATATTCTGGAGAATTAATATCCACACCCGAAGAAGCAGCAACAACTCCAACCTTCAACGAATTATGAACATAGCAAGCGACTCCTCCGCCTCGTCTACCCAATCGATCGTTACGGATTAAAAAATAGCCATCTAAAGGCCACCAGAGGCGTCGGATACATCTGAATGCAGCCAAGTTTCGGATACAGAAATAACATGAGATAAGTTAGTAGCAAAGTGAATTCTAATTAAATCTATATGTCCCCGAAGGAATTAGCATTGAATTGAGCTACGCGAAATTGAGCAGACGAGACAGATTTACAGTGTGTAGCAGTGGACAATAGTTGGGTCAGAAGACAATAACTGGTCGGAACGTGCACGTCAAACGAGTTTATCAAGATCAGCTTCAGAACTGACATGAATAACTGGCTCACCATCAGAGTGTCTAACGCGAATACAACCATTTTTTACCCATATATATTATAAGATTTTTCTCTGACAGCACGTTTAGCCCGCTGCAGCAAATCATATTGATCCTTAGGCAGAAACTCGTTAAACATGCACATTCCGATCAGAACCGTTGTCGCAAACCTCTTTCTGTTTAAGCGTACGTCGCGCACGCTTTTTAGAGATAACTGTATCACGTACCGCACCAGAGGCTAATGTGAACTATATAAGAGTTTGTAGAAGAGACCGGTAGGTCTGGTCACGAGCTGCAACTGGCGGAGGCTTACGAACCACGGGTCCTGACATTAAGAATGTGACACGAAAGCTCAGGGAGATCGAGGGCCGCAAACACGTTGCGAACACATGCCAGCGGTGTAATCGACATTGAAGCAGGAACACCCGATATAACGAGCATATTCTCACAAACCCGTATAAGTCTGCGGGGCCGGATGAGAACCTCCTCGATCGCCCTTTAACTCAACGTATCTCACTCCTGAGAGCAGCACACTGTTGTTCCAACTCGTTATACCGCTGACAGTTCTGATCCACATATTCGCGATACCTATTCAACTGATCAAGTTTATTGTGAGATCACAATTTGTTAGCCGCTGCGCATTAACGAAGGCAGAAAGCTCATTGTTTGTTTCGTTGCTGAGCTTCATAAACGCAGAAACC